>CM040182.1:68083370-68165300 GCA_022606455.1 Callitettix versicolor | reverse complement strand
TCTATAGATGCGTTCCGAACTGGATATTTTGGGAATAGAACCGTAGCGACCAATACAGTTTTCTAGATACTTCCCGAACTGGATATATTTGGAATAGTCTTATAACAAGAAATACATTTTTCTAGATACTTCCCGAACTGGATATATTTGGAATAGTCTTATAACAAGAAATACATATCTCTAGATACCTCCCAAATTGGATATTTTTGGAATAGACTTATAACAAGAAATACGTTTTTCTAGATAATGGATGTATTTGGAATAGTCTTATAACAAGAAATACATTTCTGTAGATACTTCCCAAATTGGATATTTTTGGAATAGACTTATAACAAGAAATACGTTTTTCTAGATAATGGATGTATTTGGAATAGTCTTATAACAAGAAATACATTTCTGTAGATACTTCCCAAATTGGATATTTTTGGAATAGTCTTATAACAAGAAATACATTTCTGTAGATACTTCCTAACTGGATATCTTTGGAATAAACCTATAGCGACCAATACATTTTTCTATATATTTCCCGAACTGGATATTTTGGGAATAGACTTATAACAAGAAATACATTTCTCTAGATACTTCCCAAACTGGATATCTTTGGAATAGACTTATAACAAGAAATACATTTTTCTAGATACTGGATATATTTGGAATAGACTTATAACAAGAAATACATTTTTCTAGATACTGGATATATTTGGAATAGACTTATAACAAGAAATACATTTTTCTAGATACTTCCTAACTGGATATTTTGGGAATAAACCTATAGCAACCAATACATTTTTCTAGATACATCCCGAATTGGCTATTTTGGGAATAGGTCTGTAGCAACCAACATTTTTTTATTGTATACATTGCCACTACCCGTTAATGTTTGTTTTTTTATTCTCTACATCGCCACGAACCGTTTTTTCAACAAAACATTATTCTCTACATCGCCACGAAATGATAAATTTTGTTTTTTTATTCTTTAAATCGCCAAGACAAGTTAATATTTTTTTTTATTCTCTACATCGCCACGAACCGTTTTTTCAACAAAACATTATTGTCTACGTCGCCACGAAATGATAAATTTTGTTTTTTTATTCTTTATATCGCCAAGAAAAGTTAATATTTTTTATTCTCTACATCGCCACGAACCGATAATTTTTGTTTTTAATTTTCTACATCGCTACAAACCGTTAATGTTTGTTTTTTTAAAATTTCCTTCATCGCCACGAAACGATAATATTTGTTGTTTATTTTCTACATCGCTACGAACCGTTAATGTTTGTTTTTTAAAAATTTCCTTCATCGCCACGAAACGATAATATTTGTTGTTTATTTTCTACATCGCTACGAACCGTTAATGTTTGTTTTTTAAAAATTTCCTTCATCGCCACGAAACGATAATATTTGTTGTTTATTTTCTACATCGCTACAAACCGTTAATGTTTGTTTTTTTAAAATTTCCTTCATCGCCACGAAACGATAATATTTGTTGTTTATTTTCTACATCGCTACGAACCGTTAATGTTTGTTTTTTAAAAATTTCCTTCATCGCCACGAAACGATAATATTTGTTGTTTATTTTCTACATCGCTACGAACCGTTAATGTTTGTTTTTAAAATTTCCTTCATCGCCACGAAACGATAATATTTGTTGTTTATTTTCTACATCGCTACAAACCGTTAATGTTTGTTTTTTAAAAATTTCCTTCATCGCCACGAAACGATAATATTTGTTGTTTATTTTCTACATCGCTACGAACCGTTAATGTTTGTTTTTTAAAAATTTCCTTCATCGCCACGAAACGATAATATTTGTTGTTTATTTTCTACATCGCTACGAACCGTTAATGTTTGTTTTTTAAAAATTTCCTTCATCGCCACGAAACGATAATATTTGTTGTTTATTTTCTACATCGCTACGAACCGTTAGTGTTTGTGTTTTTATTCCCTTCATAGTCGCTAACCGTTAGTGTTTGTTTTTTTTGTTCCCTTCATAGTCGCGAACCGTTAGTGTTTGTTTTTTTGTTCCCTTCATAGTCGCGAACCGTTAGTGTTTGTTTTTTGTTCCCTTCATAGCCGCGAACCGTTAGTGTTTGTTTTTTGTTCCTTCATAGCCGCGAACCGTTAGTGTTTGTTTTTTTTTGTTCCCTTCATAGCCGCGAACCGTTAGTGTTTGTTTTTTTGTTCCCTTCATAGCCGCGAACCGTTAGTGTTTGTTTTTTTTGTTCCCTTCATAGCCGCGAACCGTTAGTGTTTGTTTTTTTTTTTTCCTTCATAGCCGCGAACCGTTAGTGTTTGTTTTTTTTTTTTCCATTAATAGCCGCGAACCGTTAGTGTTTGTTTTTTTTTTGTTCCCTTCATAGCCGCGAACCGTTAGTGTTTGTTTTTTTTGTTCCCTTCATAGCCGCGAACCGTTAGTGTTTTTTTTTTTTGTTCCCTTCATAGCCGCGAACCGTTAGTGTTTGTTTTTTTGTTCCCTTCATAGCCGCGAACCGTTAGTGTTTGTTTTTTTGTTCCCTTCATAGCCGCGAACCGATAGTGTTTGTTTTTTTTTTTGTTCCCTTCATAGCCGCGAACCGTTAGTGTTTGTTTTTTTATTCTCAACATCATCACGAACCGGTTTTTTCAACAAAACATTATTGTATACATAGCCACGAAATGATAAATTTTGTTTTTTTTCTTCTCTATATCGCCACGAACCGTTAATATTTTTTTTTTTTTTACATCGCCACGAACCGTTAATGTTGTTTTTTTAAAAAATTTCTTCATCGCCACGAAACGATAATATTTGTTTTTTATTCTCTACATCTATCTCTACAGTTACGTTTTACCCAAGAGCTAATCCTTTGCTTAGTCGTTATAAAGTGTACCCGATCTGTAGAATTGATTTTCATAAATTTTTATCATCGCAAATACTTCGGGTGTTTATAGACCGATAACTTCCGAATCAGAAATTAAGAAGATACATAGATAGTAGGTATCGCCTGCTCTTGGAATACTTTTCACTTTATTTCTTTTGAATTCATTTTGTGTAAATGCTGTATTCTGGCTATTAAATAATTCGAATTCAATTCGACGAAGTTTTTGCAGTATTTATTCCATTTCGAAACTCTTAAATAGATTTTATAAGATAAATTCAACAGTAACAAAACTGCATCGTTCCCTTCCCATGTAAATGTAGCTCCAACGAGGCCGGGAGAAAGCCGTAACTTCCATAAATATTAACCCCTCTGAGGTTATATCTTGTAACCTCATTCTTTACAACACCGACACAAGGGACTTCAGCGTCAAAATATTTCGGACTTATACAGCGCAGCAGCGCCGACTCGTTACGGGTAAACAAAATATTTCCGGTCTTTTATTAAACAAAGTAATTGTTGGAAAATTGCTTTAATCTATATTCATAAAAGTCATTATCGATTCCTTGATTCACCGAACGTTTCACCCCGTCTGAACTCATCTCCAGAACTAAATTAATTATCCTCCATTGTATATTAAAGTGCTTGCTTCGAAGATGAGGTGACTTGTAACTTAAAATTTACAAATTCGATCCGGAATAATCGATAAATAAAATTTGTTCTTCTCATTTGGTTAAGGTAATAGAATAAATCTTTCAAACGTATTATAAGGGCGAACAATTTTGGAGTGGAGGCCACGTGCAGGGCTATATTTCCCATTAGACCGGGCACAAAATTTTGGGCAAAAAGTAGAGGCGCCAAAAATTCAAAAAAAATGTGTTTTAAGAAATTTTGAGAATGTTGTGAAAAAAATTAGTAAAAGTAGTAAAAATATTGTATCTACGAGGGTGGTTCAAATATAAACCGGAATATTGCTATAAAAAAATTTATTATTAAGTTACAGAGCTGACAGTTTTTACAGTTTTTCTAGATAGTCTCCGTCGCACTCTACACACTTTTGCCACTTCTACGGAAGCTTTCGGATGCCTTTTTCGTAAAAATCTCTCGGCTTGTCACGTAACCATTCTACCTCTGCATTGCTTTCGAATCGCAGTCCGCCAAGTGCCCCTTTCAATGGACCAAATAAATAGTAGTCGCATGGCGACAAATCGGGACTATAAGGAGGGTGTTCCAGTGTTTCCCAACCCAATTTGTTCAATGTTTCCATCGTAAGCCGAGCTTTATGCGGTCTGGCGTTTTCTTGGCACCCATCAGGCTGAAATTTTGCGGTAACCGAGCCGTTCATGAATTATTTGCTCAATACTACCTACGCCGATGCCCAATTTTTCAGCCATATCGCGTACAGTACTGCGTCGGTCTTCCAAAATGAGTTTTTCTACAGCGCTGACGTTCTCATCGGTAACACTTGCTTTGGGGTGCCGCGCATGTGGCAAGTTTGCCACCACTTCTCGGCCTTTTCGGAAAGCGGAACACCATTCATACACTTGAGTCTTGGAGAGGCACTCATCCCCGAACTGCTCGAGTAATTTTCGATAAATGTCCGCGGATTTTACATTACCTTTGACCAAAAAACGAATAACGATGCGTTGCGCAACAGACACTGGTACATCCTTCTCGCTCATGGCTATAACACTAACAAGCGAGGTTCGCGCTCCCGGCTGTTCTCTACGCTTCGTAACAGACCAGCCTAACATCCAGTGCAGCCACTATTACGACACTAAATTTTTCGCGCGTTTATTCAAAAATTCCGGTTTATATTTGAACCACCCTCGTAACAATGGTAGGAAAACAGAAGAGAGTTAATATCGTTGCTTCATTGTAAGTAGAAGCGCTTACGTTAACACAAGTACAATTTGTCGCGACTTCAACCTTAAAGTGAGTGAAATTCTGAGGAATTCTGTAGATAGTGTAAAATTAAATGCCGTCGACATAATGGCGTAAGGTCATCTTTGGACTACAAAGTAAGTATCGATACTTGAATGTTTTATTGTAAACTCAAGCACGTACTGTCTTCAATAAGTGATATTTTGTATTTGACGTAACAGAATCTAATTTTAGGTTCACATTATTAATTCCACAATGTTTTTTTCACATTACAGTATAAATTATTGGTCTTTTTAAACAATTATGTGCTCATATTGGGCATTGATACGTGTACAGACAAAAGACATGTTTTTAATGTTCGAAATAAAGGAGCGTGTGGTGGGGGGGCAATGGCCACGTGACACCCGAGAGAAGTTACAGAAACAAAGCACGGTAAGCAGCTAGTTCTTGTAATTCTGCTTATAATGTAATTACAACTTAACTGGAGATTTTTTTGGGGCATTTTGAGAATTCTATTAAAATTAATCGCCGCACACAGCTTCCTCGCGTGATGGAAGTGAATTCCTTGGTATTTGAAAATATAAAACCACATAAATGTATTTTATAATATTCACCACCGTAAAATGAATTAGTTTTTATTTTTTATTATTGAAAATCTGATTCCATCACGACTGAGAGTTTAAAATCCGCAAATTATTTGTATTTTCAAACTATACTGAAAAGACGGATATGGACACAAATATGATACCTGAATAATGTCAGTTTCGAAGGAAATTTCGTAACTTATAATAATGCCGATTTATGCATATTTTAACGCTTTTTTAAACGATTTTTTTTGGTGCTTTAACGTCCGACTGTTGTGCACACTTGGGCTAATGCAGACGATGGGATGATTTATAGCGTATGGAAATGCCAAGCCCTCGCCGGGAATCGAACCCGGGTCCTCGGGGTGAAAGCCTAGTACGCTATCACAAGGCCACCGAGGCTGCTATTTTTTCCGATTTTTTAAACGATTAGGCCGTATACAGAATGTAAGGTCAACAAGGTTGTTTGGAATGATTTTCAATAACTGTCATGTTGAAAGGATTTTAATGTGTCGCGAACTTGTCAAAGCTGTTTACCTAATTTTAAGCAAATAAAAAAACAATTCTACCGTGCTTTGTAGGCCCGTAGAACAACGTATTTTAGTTTACGGGATCGATTGACATTCCTTGATTGCATTTCTCATTCGATCATATCGATTCGTGTGGAAAGTTCACTTTTTTTTTTTTTTATTTTTAACTGAAAGTTATTTATGAAAGTCGCTAATGATGTTTTCAATGTTTTGAGTTGGTTGCAACGTGATTATTGTTCTCTGGAAAGTTCAGTTAAACTTTTTAGAAATTTGATGGCGTAAATGTGCTGTAAAAAGCTTCTGAAGAGGCATAATACGAAGGCTATTCAGAAAGTAGATTACGTTTTTGGATAAAAAAAAAACTAAGTACAGGAAAAAAATTTTATTATATACATTTGAAAGAGGAACTAAAATACTATTTTTCGACATAATCGCCAAACAAATTTAGACATTTGTCATATCGGTGAACTAGCTTTGAAATTCCCGTGTTGTAGAATTCCGCCGCCTGTGACGCCAGCCAGTCAGTCACGCCCGCGCGGAGATCTGCGTCGTCATCGAAGCGCTGTGTTGCAAGCCAAGTCTTCATCTTCGGGAATAAGTGGAAATCACTAGGTGCCAGGTCCGGACTGTAGGATGGATGAGGGAAAATCTCGCACTTGAAGGCCGTCAAGACGTCTTTTGTTCGATTTGCCGTGTGAGGGCGGGCATTGTCGTGCAAAAACAACACTTTTGCACTCAGTTTTCCTCTCCGCTTGTTCTGGATAGCTCGTCTTAAGTTTTGTAATGTTTGGCAATACCTTTCTGAGTTTATGGTTGCTCTACGTTCTAGGAAGTCAACCAGAAGAACACCTTTCCTGTCCCAAAAAACGGTCGCCATGATCTTCCTTGCTGACAGGGTTTGCAAACATTTCCTCGGTTTTTTGGGGGAATTTGTGTGCCCCCACTCCATAGACTGTAGTTTTGTCTCACAGGTAACGTGCTTAACCCAAGTCTCATCTCCCGTTACGATGCGATCAAGAAATGATTCACCATCTTTGTCGTAAGCGTCCAGAAATGACAACGATGCAGCCATACGCTGACCCTTGTGCTGTTCTGTCAGGAACTTTGGCACCCATCTGCCACAAAACTTATGGTATCCTAACTTTTTGGTGACAATTTCGTACAACAATGTTCGCGAAACTTGTGGGAAACAAAGTGAAAGTTCGGTTATTGTGAAACGGCGGTTTTCACGAATTTTTTCATTGACATTTGCAACCAGCTCATCACTCACAATGCTCGGTCTGCCACTCTTTTCTTCGTCATGAACATTACTTCGTCCATTTTTAAATCTAATGCACCATTGGCGAACTCCTTGGCTTGCAACACAGCGCTTCGATGACGACGCAGATCTCCGCGCGGGCGTGACTGACTGGCTGACGTCACAGGCGGCGGAATTCTACGACACGGGAATTTCAAAGCTAGTTCACCGATATGACAAATGTCTAAATTTGTTTGGCGATTATGTCGAAAAATAGTATTTTAGTTCCTCTTTCAAATGTATATAATAAAATTTTTTTCCTGTACTTAGTTTTTTTTTAATCCAAAAACGTAATCTACTTCCTGAATAGCTCTCGTATAACATGACGGGTGAAAGCCTAGTACGCTATCACAAGGCCACCGAGGCGGCTATTTTTTCCGATTTTTTAAACGATTAGGCCGTATACAGAATGTAAGGTCAACAAGGTTGTTTGGAATGATTTTCAATAACTGTCATGTTGAAAGGATTTTAATGTGTCGCGAACTTGTCAAAGCTGTTTACCTAATTTTAAGCAAATAAAAAAACAATTCTACCGTGCTTTGTAGGCCCGTAGAACAACGTATTTTAGTTTACGGGATCGATTGACATTCCTTGATTGCATTTCTCATATCGATTCGTGTTTCACTTTTGAAAGGAAAGTCGCTAATGATTTTCGTTGCCCTTACTGGAAAGTTCAGTTAAACTTTTTTTTTTTATTTTCGTAACTAAAAACGAAAATAATTTAAGAATTGTTATTTATGAAAATAAACGTCCGCATTAGTTATGATGTTCAATTAACAATGTTTTGAGTTGGTCTGCAACGTGATAAATAAATTGTTCTCCACGCATTGTCTTTAAATAAATAGAATGGCCTCTTTTAAAGTCAAAAATGATGTAGCCATTTGTTTTGTGGGGTATATTTGGATAGAAATAAATAAATAAAAACGAATGATGGCGTAAATGTGCTGTAAAGGGGCGGAGCTTCTTAGTACTCGTAATTTAGAAAAAAAAAAAAAATAATAATAAAAGCGTGATCATCTAAGCTCGTGATTACTTTACAGTGAGTAAAAAAATATTATAACCTGAATATGTTGTTTCCATTCTTCAAACGTGTTCCATTCGAATTTAAGAAAATCTGATCAAGAATAGTTTTGTCCAATACAAACATTTATACCTATTCTATATTTTTGTCCTTTTAGGGGATGAATTCGGGGGAAAATACTGAATTGCGTGTATCATAATTTGTGTTTTAAAATATTTTGTTTACCTTTAAGAAAATTTGATAAAAAATATTTTTCTCCCATGATAACTCTCTTTCCATTTTTATTCTTTTATGGGATGAATTCAGAAAAATGTTGAAATATGTGTTTCATAGCATATTTCTAGAATATAAGATAAAAAAAATATTTTTTCAATACAAAATTGTACCCCTTTTTTATATTGTATACCTTCTTTCAATCTGTTTAGGGGATGCGTTTTGGGGAAAAGGTGAAAAATATATTTCATTACTTATACTTAAGAGTGACTATGTTACGTTTTAAGAAGGTCAGATGAAAAACGTATTTTTTCCAATAAAAATTGTTGTACCTCATGTTTACCTCTTTAGGGGTTGCATACTGGAAAATCGTTTTTTTCAGTGCACCCCTTTTTCAGTGCATTTCGACAATATTGTAAGAAGGTACCCTGAAAATTTCAAGTATTTCAAATATTGGCTGTACGTTGATTATTAAATTTGGACTGGGTTAGTAGTTTAATGGTGTTAAAATCAAATGTTTACAAAATCCTTTATTAGTTCACCTTGACATTGTTGTAAGAATGTACCTTGAAAATTTCAAGTCTCTAGCTATAATGGTATTGGCTGTACGTTGATTATTAAATTTGAACTGGGTTAGTAGTTTAATGGCGTCAAAATCCTTTGTTAGTACGCGCTTACATATTAAAACGAAGGTATCCTCAAAATTTCAAGTCTCTAAGTTTTATAGTTTGGGCTGTACGTTGATCAGTCAGTCAGTCAGGACATTGCCTGTGTGTGTGTGTGTATATATATATATATATATATATATATATATATATATATATATATATATATATATATATATATTCAGTTTGTTATATTAAGTCGTTGTTTAACTACTTGTTCTTGTATTGATAGGTTTACATTATACAATATAAACACGTACATATTAAGGAAATATCACCGGAGAAGTAGGAAATACAAGTTGTAACAACAGTGAACGTTCCCTCGAGACATCCGTGTTGCCTATATTCGGACAGCGCAGAAAGAGGAAAGCTGTACGACTTAATTAATTAGGCTAATCCATAAAGCTCTCTGGTTATTTCCTAACACAACGAAGGCATTTTCTCTGTTTAGTTTTGACCGGTTAAAATAAAAATCGATTTTTTTCGCAGTCACTTACTAACTTTAGACTATTCAGAAAATCGCTCTGGTTTTTGTATCGCAAATTCGTGTATTTGCACACTAAGTGTATATTCACACTAAGTGAATGTCCGAGAGTATAAGTGAGGCCTTATATATTTCTATCGTTGCTGAGATATAGTATACAGTTTGCAATTACTGTAGTCAAAAACAAGAAACAAGGGAAGATTTCTTCGTTCCAAAAAACCTATTCTTCATTAGAAAAATAATTTTTAGCCGATATTTCGAAAACGTTTTTTTCACAGAAGCAGAATAATGTTTGATTGTATATAAATAATAAATTATAAGTTTAATAAAAAATAATTCGATTTTATTTTTTGAGTTTTTATTCGACGACAAAACTATCTCTGAAAGTTTAATTAAATTTCTATCGCCATCAAAAACAGCCTTCGGGGATTTAATCAAAACTAAAACGTATTGTCCCTGGTACAGTTAGTTCTGTTTGCAATTGCAACAGTCTACTCAAGGCTCTCGTTCCATTAAACTGGCAAATCGGTTTAGGTTCAGCCCTGCAGTGATACAGGGTAACCGCATAGTTACAAAACAGCGTACATTGTATCATTATATGTTCACTTTATGCTTATACACACGAGTCTTCACGGTTTAACAACTCTTGAAAGAATTAAAGTAGAAA
The DNA here is from genome assembly GCA_022606455.1 of Callitettix versicolor. Taxonomy (NCBI): domain Eukaryota; kingdom Metazoa; phylum Arthropoda; class Insecta; order Hemiptera; family Cercopidae; genus Callitettix; species Callitettix versicolor. Next base: position 68,155,100 of record CM040182.1, on the reverse strand, counting down.
ATGATTAATTTATGGGTGTTTAACACAATTTTGTTTTCTCTAAGGATACAGATATCTATATGCAGATTTTGATTGATTATTTGATAGCCTCAGAGTTAAAAACAGTTTCTGACACTCCTTGCGCCTTTCTGTGTGTTTATGCAAAACGATGGAGAATAAATTTATCGAGCGATTTAATGAAATTTTGTGTGCAGTACCAACACTGCTCTGTGTCCATATCGCAACAATACTTTTTTAAACAAAATTAACATACGTGCGGGTTACTTAAGTGCTACATCAAACACGGCATACTTTAATGCGACAACAAACACGGCATACTTTAATGCGACAACAAATATGGTATAATTTAATGCGTCAACAGACACGGCATACTTTAATGCGACAACAGACACGGTATAATTTAGTGCGTCAACAGACACGGCATACTTTAATGCGACAACAAACACGGTATACTTTAGTGCGACAACAAATATGGTATAATTTAATGCGTCAACAGACACGGCATACTTTAATGCGACAACAGACACGGTATAATTTAGTGCGTCAACAGACACGGCATACTTTAATGCGACAACAAACACGGTATAATTTAGTGCGTCAACAAATATGGTATAATTTAATGCGTCAACAGACACGGCATACTTTAATGCGACAACAAACACGGTATAATTTAGTGCGTCAACAGACACGGCATACTTTAATGCGACAACAGACACGGTATAATTTAGTGCGACAACAAACACGGTATAATTTAATGCGTCAACAGACACGGCATACTTTAATGCGACAACAAACACGGTATAATTTAGTGCGACAACAAATATGGTATATTTTAATGCGACAACAAACACGGTATAATTTAGTGCGACAACAAATATGGTATATTTTAATGCGACAACAAACACGGTATAATTTAGTGCGACAACAAACACGGTATAATTTAGTGCGACAACAAATATGGTATATTTTAATGCGACAACAAACACGGTATAATTTAGTGCGACAACAAATATGGTATATTTTAATGCGACAACAAACACGGTATAATTTAGTGCGACAACAAATATGGTATATTTTAATGCGACAACAAACACGGTATAATTTAGTGCGACAACAAACACGGTATAATTTAGTGCGACAACAAATATGGTATATTTTAATGCGACAACAAACACGGTATAATTTAGTGCGACAACAAACACGGTATAATTTAGTGCGACAACAAACACGGTGTAATTTAGTGCGACAACAAACACGGTATAATTTAGTGCGACAACAAACACGGTGTAATTTAGTGCGACAACAAACACGATATAATTTAGTGCGACAACAAACACGGTATAATTTAATGCGACAACAAACACAGTATAATTTAGTGCGACAACAAACACGGTATAATTTAGTGCGACAACAAACACGGTGTAATTTAGTGCGACAACAAACACGATATAATTTAGTGCGACAACAAACACGGTATATTTTAATGCGACAACAAACACAGTATAATTTAGTGCGACAACAAACACGGTATATTTTAATGCGACAACAAACACGGTGTAATTTAGTGCGACAACAAACACGGTATATTTTAATGCGACAACAAACACGGTATAAATTTAGTGCGACAACAAACACGGTATATTTTAATGCGACAACAAACACGATATAATTAAGTGCAACAACAAACACGGTATACTTTAATGCGATAACAAACACGGTATAATTGAATGCGTCAACAGACACGGCACACTTTAATGCGACAACAAACACGATATAATTAAGTGCAACAACAAACACGCTATACTTTAATGCGATAACAAACACGGTATAATTTAATGCGACAAGAGACACGGTGTAATTTAGTGCGACAACAAACACGGTATAATTTAGTGCGACAACAAACACGGTGTAAGTTAGTGCGACAACAAACACGGTATATTTTAATGCGACAACAAACACAGTATAATTTAGTGCGACAACAAACACGGTGTAATTTAGTGCGACAACAAACACGGTGTAATTTAGTGCGACAACAAACACGGTGTAATTTAGTGCGACAACAAACACGATATAATTTAGTGCGACAACAAACACGGTATATTTTAATGCGACAACAAACACGGTATAATTTAGTGCGACAACAAACACGGTATAATTTAGTGCGACAACAAATATGGTATATTTTAATGCGACAACAAACACGGTATAATTTAGTGCGACAACAAATATGGTATATTTTAATGCGACAACAAACACGGTATAATTTAGTGCGACAACAAATATGGTATATTTTAATGCGACAACAAACACGGTATAATTTAGTGCGACAACAAATACGGTATATTTTAATGCGACAACAAACACGGTATAATTTAGTGCGACAACAAACACGGTATAATTTAGTGCGACAACAAATATGGTATATTTTAATGCGACAACAAACACGGTATAATTTAGTGCGACAACAAACACGGTATAATTTAGTGCGACAACAAACACGGTGTAATTTAGTGCGACAACAAACACGGTATAATTTAGTGCGACAACAAACACGGTGTAATTTAGTGCGACAACAAACACGATATAATTTAGTGCGACAACAAACACGGTATAATTTAATGCGACAACAAACACAGTATAATTTAGTGCGACAACAAACACGGTATAATTTAGTGCGACAACAAACACGGTGTAATTTAGTGCGACAACAAACACGATATAATTTAGTGCGACAACAAACACGGTATATTTTAATGCGACAACAAACACAGTATAATTTAGTGCGACAACAAACACGGTATATTTTAATGCGACAACAAACACGGTGTAATTTAGTGCGACAACAAACACGGTATATTTTAATGCGACAACAAACACGGTATAAATTTAGTGCGACAACAAACACGGTATATTTTAATGCGACAACAAACACGATATAATTAAGTGCAACAACAAACACGGTATACTTTAATGCAATAACAAACACGGTATAATTGAATGCGTCAACAGACACGGCACACTTTAATGCGACAACAAACACGATATAATTAAGTGCAACAACAAACACGCTATACTTTAATGCGATAACAAATACGGTATAATTTAATGCGACAAGAGACACGGTGTAATTTAGTGCGACAACAAACACGGTATAATTTAGTGCGACAACAAACACGGTGTAAGTTAGTGCGACAACAAACACGGTATATTTTAATGCGACAACAAACACAGTATAATTTAGTGCGACAACAAACACGGTGTAATTTAGTGCGACAACAAACACGATATAATTTAGTGCGACAACAAACACGGTATAATTTAATGCGACAACAAACACAGTATAATTTAGTGCGACAATAAACACGGTATAATTTAGTGCGACAACAAACACGGTGTAATTTAGTGCGACAACAAACACGATATAATTTAGTGCGACAACAAACACGGTATATTTTAATGCGACAACAAACACAGTATAATTTAGTGCGACAACAAACACGATATAATTTAGTGCGACAACAAACACGGTGTAATTTAGTGCGACAACAAACACGGTATAATTTAGTGCGACAACAAACACGGTGTAATTTAGTGCGACAACAAACACGATATAATTTAGTGCGACAACAAACACGGTATAATTTAATGCGACAACAAACACAGTATAATTTAGTGCGACAATAAACACGGTATAATTTAGTGCGACAACAAACACGGTGTAATTTAGTGCGACAACAAACACGATATAATTTAGTGCGACAACAAACACGGTATATTTTAATGCGACAACAAACACGGTGTAATTTAGTGCGACAACAAACACGGTATATTTTAATGCGACAACAAACACGGTATAAATTTAGTGCGACAACAAACACGGTATATTTTAATGCGACAATAAACACGGTGTAATTTAGTGCGACAACAAACACGATATAATTAAGTGCAACAACAAACACGGTATACTTTAATGCGATAACAAACACGGTATAATTTAGTGCGACAACAAACACGGTATATTTTAATGCGACAACAAACACGGTATAAATTTAGTGCGACAACAAACACGGTATATTTTAATGCGACAATAAACACGGTGTAATTTAGTGCGACAACAAACACGATATAATTAAGTGCAACAACAAACACGGTATACTTTAATGCGATAACAAACACGGTATAATTTAATGCAACAACAAACACGGTATATTTTAATGCGACAACAGACACGGTGTAATTTAGTGCGACAACAAACACGATATAATTTAGTGCGACAACAAACACGGTATATTTTAATGCGACAACAAACACAGTATAATTTAGTGCGACAACAAACACGGTATATTTTAATGCGTCAACAGACACGGTGTAATTTAGTGCAACAACAAACACGGCATATTTTAATGCGACAAGAGACACGGTGTAATTTAGTGCGACAACAAACACGGTATATTTTAATGCGACAACAAACACGATATAATTAAGTGCAACAACAAACACGGTATACTTTAATGCAATAACAAACACGGTATAATTGAATGCGTCAACAGACACGGCACACTTTAATGCGACAACAAACACGATATAATTAAGTGCAACAACAAACACGCTATACTTTAATGCGATAACAAATACGGTATAATTTAATGCGACAAGAGACACGGTGTAATTTAGTGCGACAACAAACACGGTATAATTTAGTGCGACAACAAACACGGTGTAAGTTAGTGCGACAACAAACACGGTATATTTTAATGCGACAACAAACACAGTATAATTTAGTGCGACAACAAACACGGTGTAATTTAGTGCGACAACAAACACGGTGTAATTTAGTGCGACAACAAACACGGTGTAATTTAGTGCGACAACAAACACGATATAATTTAGTGCGACAACAAACACGGTATATTTTAATGCGACAACAAACACAGTATAATTTAGTGCGACAACAAACACGATATAATTTAGTGCGACAACAAACACGGTGTAATTTAGTGCGACAACAAACACGGTATAATTTAGTGCGACAACAAACACGGTGTAATTTAGTGCGACAACAAACACGATATAATTTAGTGCGACAACAAACACGGTATAATTTAATGCGACAACAAACACAGTATAATTTAGTGCGACAACAAACACGGTATAATTTAGTGCGACAACAAACACGGTGTAATTTAGTGCGACAACAAACACGATATAATTTAGTGCGACAACAAACACGGTATATTTTAATGCGACAACAAACACGGTGTAATTTAGTGCGACAACAAACACGGTATATTTTAATGCGACAACAAACACGGTATAAATTTAGTGCGACAACAAACACGGTATATTTTAATGCGACAATAAACACGGTGTAATTTAGTGCGACAACAAACACGATATAATTAAGTGCAACAACAAACACGGTATACTTTAATGCGATAACAAACACGGTATAATTTAGTGCGACAACAAACACGGTATATTTTAATGCGACAACAAACACGGTATAAATTTAGTGCGACAACAAACACGGTATATTTTAATGCGACAATAAACACGGTGTAATTTAGTGCGACAACAAACACGATATAATTAAGTGCAACAACAAACACGGTATACTTTAATGCGATAACAAACACGGTATAATTTAATGCAACAACAAACACGGTATATTTTAATGCGACAACAGACACGGTGTAATTTAGTGCGACAACAAACACGATATAATTTAGTGCGACAACAAACACGGTATATTTTAATGCGACAACAAACACAGTATAATTTAGTGCGACAACAAACACGGTATATTTTAATGCGTCAACAGACACGGTGTAATTTAGTGCAACAACAAACACGGGATATTTTAATGCGACAAGAGACACGGTGTAATTTAGTGCGAGAACAAATACGGTATAATTAAGTGCATCAACAAACACGGCATTCTTTAATGCGACAAGAGACACAGTGTAATTTAGTGCGACAACAAACACAGTATAATTTAGCGCGACAACAAACACGGTATACTGTAATTCGACAAGAAACACGGCATACTTTAATGCGATAACAGACACGGTGTAATTTAGTGCGACAACAAACACGGTATAATTTAGCGCGACAACAAAAACGGTATAATGTAATTCGACAAGAAACACGGCATACTTTAATGCGACAACAAACACGGTATAATTTAGCGCGACAACAAACACGGTGTAATTTAGTGCGACAACAAATACGATATACTTTAATACGACAAAAACACGGTTAAATTTAGTGCGACAACAAACGCGGTTATACATCAATGCGACAACAATCACGGTATACTTTAATGCGACAACAATCACGGTATACTTTAATGCGACAACAGATAAGGTGTTTTATAAGATAAGATACTTTATAAGATAAGATATGCAGATAAGATACTTTATTGCAACAAAAAACACGGTGTAATTTAGTGCGATAACAAACACGGTATACTGTGATGCGACAACAAACACGGTATACTTTAATTCGGCAACAAACACTGTATAATTTAATCTGACAACAAACACGGTGTAATTTAAGGGTACAAAAACACTGTATACGTTAATGCGACAACAAACACGGTATACCTTAAAGTGACAACAAGCACGGTTAACTTTATCGCCTTTATGTAAATTTTCTATACCATTATAATAAAAGTGCATTTTTATGTGTTATATTTTATCTAAGTTTGGGCTCGAACTGTCAACAAATCGGTAAGTTTTCTAAATTTTTTAACCAGCCGTTAAGCCTTGGGCAGCACCAATACATAAAAATTTGGTTACCAAATAAGTTGACAAGTTCACTTTGAAACACATTCCTTGCGAGAACACGTTTATATAGGTAAGGAAAGTTGTGTTAGTCCGAAATAGGAGATTCCGTTAAATATATCATTTTAACATGTAATAACTGATTTTGTATTTATGCCTTCATTTTGTGGAAGCAAGTCAAAGAGAAGTGGCAATAAGCACACCCCATTATTCCATCGTTGAATACAGACTTACAGTGTTATTTTGGTGTTCAGTATCTGTCCGTTAAAATGTAACAGATTTATTAATAAATAAGTTTAATCTTCGAGAATTCGTACTTGTGCGCACTCGGTGTGGGGGAGTTAAATGTTTCCAATGGAATTTGGATGGTCGAGTTTCAAAAGAAACGACACTGAACTACTGTTTGACAGTGTTATTAACACGCATGCTCAATAATTCGGCTCGGTGTGTTTTGGAGTCCGGGAGAGGATACAAAAAAATTTCTCATAGAAAGATTATTTTTTACGATGATGAAATATTTGCGTAGCCTTGTCTCGTATTGGATCGATTTACATTGTTCTCTCACAGTAAATGTAACGAATTCAGACTGTTCTTATGCATTCAAATTATAACATCTTTCTATGTTTTAATTAATTTAATAATTTAAGGCTGAACAACACTATTTCTTTGCGTAGGGCCTACGTTTGTTTATCGGTGTTACAAAAGCTACAAATAAACATCGAGGTAATATTGCAGGAACTCACCTTGCATTTGGGGAACTCCTCCACTTCTCTCTCCACTTTATATCCTAGTAGTGGCGGAATGCAGATCACTGCCGATAAAATCCAAACTAAGGTGATCATAACGGCCGCTCTCACCGGAGTCCTCTTCTTCAGGTAGTCCACAGCCTGCGTGATGGACCAGTACCGATCCAGTGAAATCAAACACAGGTTCATAATGGACGCAGTACTCAGCAGAACATCCATAGCGGAGTGGATATCGCACCACCAGTTGCCGAATATCCAGTAGCCCATCAGCTCGTTAGCTAGGGAAAACGGCATGATGACTAAACCGAGGAAGAAGTCGGCCACAGCTAGGCTGGCGATGAACCAGTTCTGTATGTTTTTCAACGCTTTTTCAGTAGCGATCGCTATAATCACCAACATATTCCCCACAACGACTACTATGATGAGTAGCGTGACTATCACGGACGCGAGGATTATATGCGGCAATGAGTAGCCGCTCGGGTAGTAAGAATCCTCTCTGAATATAATGTACGTTTGGTTCGGGTCGAACGTCGAGTTCGTCCCGTTCCCACGAGTCAGGTTTTCGAAGTCTTCGAGATTCATTAGAATTGCGTACTCGTCATCAAATTTGAAAAATATGTCTGTTGTATTCTGAACGTTGCCGATATTATACAAAGCCATGCTTTAGTCCTTCCGATATCGGCCGATGTAAATTAAATTGATGTCCTTATTGTAGATTGTTCCCATAAAATCGAACTTGAAAACCCGTTTATCCGAACTATGCCACATAAACCGCATTCTACCTAAAAGAGGCACATCTTTATTACTATTCTATCCGTAGTGGTTATTGTACTCGCCTTCGTATTGCTTTCGTATTTTTTCTATTTCTATAGTTTACGTTCGTAGTAGTGAAAACGACGTCACTCAAAAAATGTTAGTAGTCTATTGAGTGGATGAGTTATTAAACAGAAAATCTGGAAACCGAATGTTCGAACAAAAGCAACTGACTCAGACCTTTGCTTAACTTCAAAAAATGCTTATCTTTATTAAACCCGTTACACAATAAAACAGGAATAATTCAGATACTTTGTATATCTCTACAAATGTTTACACAGTCCTTTCAATAATGTAATGATATCTCTTAAAAATATACAATGTCAGTAATATACAATAAATTTATATACGATCAGTATCCTTTAAAGTTATTGATGTTTCTGATAGTATTCGTGTATCACACTTTGAGAGGCCAACTACAAGTCTATAAACACACCGATTTCTTTATTGTATGTAAAGGCAATTATATAGTAAATTTAGAACACGATATTTTTTTTTTGGAAGGATCTCTAAGATTAAAACGCCAATCCTGTGACGCAAGCGCTCTGGTAATTTCTAAATACTTTAGACCCCGATTCGATCCTAGGTTTAACAAATTTGATTTTAAAGTTGCTAAACCTTAGGATGGAAAAGCTACTGTACGCTAAACTTGACCCGTTTTAGCCGATAACTCGTGATCTGTCGAGATAACGAGATAATGCAACAAAAGAACTCAATGGGTTTCAAAGGGTCCTTTCTCACCCAGCTCGGAGAATTTCGGAACAATAATTGTATCTAAGCACTTTATAGAATCTGATTATATCACCTAACCCCTAACCTACAAATTCTCTCTCAATATTATAGCCTATATACAATATAAATTATTAAAATATTATTTTAATACATTACGAAAGAGATATTTCAGATATTACAGTCGTCCTATAACTCAACTAATTGTATGTTTTGGTGTTATATTTGTTTACCATCTTAAGTAAAGCAATCGTCTGACAGTGGTTGCTTCGTGTTCGCATGTTACAAGAAAGACTTAATACGGTGGTGTTATCGTGTTGTCGACCGAACAAAATATATCGGTGAAATAATTAAGATCATTTTCCCACGTAACGTTTCGTATAAAACGCTCGAAAATTTTTGAAGTCAGATTTTCTGTTTGAACGTTTTAAGGAAAGGAAGCGGTATTCGGTAGAGACAAAAGTATGGTTTATTGAAGCTTTCTTTCGTCATAACCACTTTGCCGATTGTTTCTCGCGTGCATCTCGTACAACGCTTTATGCTTGTTCGGCATTCCCGTTTCTCCGGCTAAACTTTTCACCACCGTCCTGGATATGGTCTCTAGTTCGAAGCCAAACTTTTCAAACTCCCCGCAGCTATTTGCTCACGATACACTAACAGTTCAGTTCCTTTGATACACTCGATGTTCAGTCGGCTCTAGCTGTTTGTATCCGCTCCCTGGAACAAATAATACAAAGAAATTAGAATAGCCTATGTACTTGTCAACGGCATCACAGATAAAGTAACGTTTTTGTAATTGTGTTCGTTCTAAAATTTCCGTCTTGGCTTCCGTTCAGTCTAGTGAATCGAGTAAACTGCATTACTGTATGGCGAATCTGTCATTACTCGAGAATATACATATACAGTAACAATTAATGTAGTGCTATCAATTAACCCTTATGTGGGCGCGCTAGCGGCAAATTGGCTGCAATCTTTTATTTTCTCATCTCACGGTAGGTATCGATGGAGAAATATTTTCAGGGCTTTGAATATTTGTCAAGACCACCTTGAGGGACACCAACTGTATAAAAGTAATACAACCTTACCTTCAGTCCGTCTGGAAATAAGGCATGAATGCGAGATAGTTACGTCTGCGGCCACGTTGCTGCGGCGCGCCCAATCGTGTAACTGCTTTCGTAGTGTTATTCTCACTATATTTGTGCGTACATAGTCACTTTTACCCTTCTTTTTTTTGTTTTGTTTTGTGTTCAGTGTTTTAGTTTAGTATTTGTAACCGTGTTTTCCAAAAAGTCTATTGTAAATTTGGATTATAAGGCTGCAAAATGTGGCGTTGATACTGTCGATCAAATGTGTGCCAGTAACTCGACATCCCGAAGCACGAGACGTTGGACAATGGCCCTTCTTTATGGCATTCAGACATTGCTGGAATAAATGCAAATATAATTTACAAATTCAACCATCTGGATTACAGTGAGCGAAGACGAAACTTTTTGAAAAAATTGGCTCAGTTTCATGAGTGGACACTTGAAAGCTGGAGCGACAATCCTAACTCTTCCAAAAGATCTTCAAGTTTTTTTGGCAAATATAAGTTATTAGAAAAAGAACAGTCTCAAGTACCAACACGTTGCGGACCACATAAAAATAACAGAACCAAAATTGTCTGCAAAGAATGTAATAAGAATGTTTTAAGAATCACAGCCAGATGGCCGCTGTTTGCACGAAGCTGAAGCAATGGACGTTGATTCGGATTAAATTTGTAAATATTAATTTTTAAATTTTTGTTTATAAATTTAGTTTTTTGATAAGCGTGACCACTAAGAATTCCGTAATATTTGTCATGTTTCTTGTATAAAATGAAATCATTTTTCAGACAAGTGTTTGTATTCATTAACTATTGTCTATGTTTCAACTATTAAATGTTTTTTAAATAAATATAACCATTAAAAAACTTAAAATTAAAATAAATCAATTAGAAAAAAGTATAATAAAAAATAATGCAATGTGTCCACTTAAAATTAGTTTACATGGGTACAAGAGCGGAATTAGGCATTGCGGCCAAATTGCCGAGGCGCGCCCAGCGAAGGGTTAAACAAAGAGTACCATGAGTTAACATAACATATTATCTGAATACGTTCATAAATAAAATAGTTTGCTAAGGTTATTTTCATAATTAATGTTAATAAGGGTTATGTAAGGGTTCTGCACAAGGCAACTAAGGACAACTGAACCGAGGGGAAGTTTGGCAACCCGGACCTTACATATTCTTGGATATGCAGATGATATAGTAGTTCTCTGAAGAAAAGAATAAGGGAAATTCTCACTGAACTAGTGCCCGAATGATATAAACACAAAGTACATGCTAGAGTCTGTATCTGGAGCAAAAACGTCGGCCGATTTCCGGTTTGAAGCAGTTGGACCTTGGAGTAAATATAAATCGCGAAAACAGAGTGAGTGAAGAGATCGGGAAGCGGACCGTGGCAGGAGTACAGCGCATTACGGTCTTAAAAAACCTTTTCAAATCGACACTTCTCTCTGGAGCTATCAAGATAAAGCTTTTTAAATCGCTTATCAAACCTGTCGTTTCATGTGATATGATGCAAAGCGCCTCGGTGGCCTAGTTGATAGCGTACTAGGCTTTCACCCCGAGGACCCGGGTTCGATTCCCGGCCAGGGCTTGGCATTTTCATACGATATAAATCATCCCATCGTCTGCATTAGCACAAGTGTGCACAATAGGCGGACGTTAAACACGAAAAAAAACAAAAAATGATATGATGCAGAAACCTGGACACTGAAAGTTTTTGATCAGCACCTGCTAGCGGTGTCTGAAAGGAAGATTTTAAGGCATATTTTTGGACCGGTTTGCGGCCAGGATGTTTGGCGCGTTAGAAATGATCAGGAAATGGGAAATTTAATAAAGAATAAGAACATATTGCGATTCATAAAAGCACGAAGTATCAGCTGGTTCGGTCGTGGAAGACCGAGGAGGTCATGACAAAGAAAATAATGGGAGAGAACATGTCTGGGGAAAAATAAGAGGACGCCCAGGAAACGATGGTCGGATGATCTGGTAAGGATCGGAATAACTGGATGGGAATGCACGGAGCAGTTTTGTACGGGAGGCCAAAAGCCATCTCGAAATGTAGTGCCGGCGAAAAACCGTTAAGGTTATCATCGCCGTTACGCAAAATAAAAGTATATAAAAAAACAACAAACTATAACAGTAAAAATAAATAAAACAAAAATTTAAATAACAAGTATAACTATATTACAATAACAAATACTTAACAACTAAATAAAAATGAATAAAATTTAATAACAATTCGTAAAAGTATATATAAACATAACAGAGATAAAGTTATTTAGAGAAAATAAATAAATAAAATAAAATAAAAAGGGATGTAAATTGTCCCTGCAAAAAAAACCGGCGAAAAAGAAGAAGGTTTATGTAAGTATGTTCAAGTAGGACAGTGCCTTTAATAACACATCACTATTGAAAAACAAAAATTACTAAAGTTTAAAAAATTCGTACTGTTAACATTTACTAAAAACAAAAACTCAAACTATTTTCCATTTGAAGAATTTGAGTTGCTTTACTTTATTGTCTCCTTTCCTCAGCGCCTAATTTCTTACATATATCCTTTTTGTTGCACTATTGCCAATAAGATATTTTACTGGACCACAAAAGCGTTATTACCAATTAGTTCAGATTGACGGCAGCAGACATTTTTCATAGCTACGTAAAACGCAGACTCGCGAGTTTTGTACTAATTACGCCTACTTCTGTTACGTTTTCGTGTGTCACGCCGATACTCATTCTCAGAAGTCAAATTAAGATAAAGAAAAGACGCTGGGAACATCAGCGTGAAATAAAGTTGAAAAACAAAACTACTGACTTTTAATAATTGCGTATTTTAATGCGTTTATGGAAACAAGCGACAAAGCAGAATTTTTAAGTTATATTTTCACTTTTTTCTTCCAAAAAGATGTTTTAATAAAGATATTTTGAAAAAGATCTAAAATAGCTAAGTCGAGTACTAAAAAAAACCTACTTATTTACAAAAACGTAAATGATAACTTCGTTTAGCCATACAATTTACTTAGTGTCCTGTAGACAGATTGTAAATAATAATAAATAAATAAACTTCTGAAGTATTGATTTCTGTACAACCCTCGCTTTTACGGAGGAAAAATTTCGCGTTTTACATTTAAAACGCTTGGATTTATAAACAATTTTGTTTATGCAGACCATCTCTGCGTACATACCAATTCATATCTTGTCCGATAACGAATACGTTATCAAAGAAACACTCGCTATGCTATTTTCTTGCCGTTACACGTTTAAAATCCTTTGTCCTTGTAAGACGGCCTCAGTGACGATCCTTACGGTCTTATGATACGAAAAGGTCGACGAAATTAGTCCATTTAAAAGTCAATGGAGTAGCGACGTCCACGTCGCATGTCGCACGTCACTGATAGCACGTTGTTTCGTTTCTTTACGGTCCAGAGGTGATCAAGAGATCGTTTCAAACTATCGTCCTCCGCCCTTCACTCTCCACCGACGCCTCGCATTAAGAATACGGATCGAAAATCACTCGCCGTAAACGTTTTTATAAGCTTGTGTCATAAATGCAAGCGTTCAAAACTTCGCACACTCGATGCGCTTTAGATTCCGATAAACGAACGAAGCGATAAAGTACAATTTTTCTTACGTTGAATTTATACGATTTTTACGATTTTCCAATGGAAAATGAGTCACTGGAGCAGCCGATCCTAGAGCATTTTCGGCACAAATGTATTGAATGGCGTATTCGCTTAAATCAGTGGTCGGCAAACCGCGGCTCTTTGACTCTTGGCCGCGGCTCTTCGACTCCTTGGCCGCGGCTCTTCGACTCCTTGGCCGCGGCTCTTCGACTCCTTGGCCGCGGCTATTCGACTCCTTGGCCGCGGCTCTTTGACTCTTGGCCGCGGCTCTTCGACTCCTTGGCCGCGGCTCTTCGACTCCTTGGCCGCGGCTCTTCGACTCCTTGGCCGCGGCTCTTCGACTCCTTGGCCGCGGCTCTTCGACTCCTTGGCCGCGGCTCTTCGACTCCTTGGCCGCGGCTCTTCGACTCCTTGGCCGCGGCTCTTCCACGAAATCTTTAGCGCAGGCACGGAATATTATTTATTAACTCGCCTTGTAAGAGACAAGTAAACTTTTTGAAACGCAAGCCTACAGAAATTTTTTTCGATGTTAGAAGAAGTAATTTCATTCGAAAACAAATTGTTGCCTTTTGCCGATAATTTTGAAAGAGAAACTCTAATACACTTCCATGCCTGTTGAAATATTGTCGAGAAAATAAGTCCAATATTGACATTTGCTATTTTAGAACAACATTGTTAAATATGAAGGAAGCTTTTCTCATCAGGTTCAAAGGCTTTGAAAACAGCAACGCGACGTTAGTCTTTGTTAAAAAACCTGTGAACGCCGCGGTAACAGAAATACAGTTTTCGCCCTTTAATATTGATATTGGTAACACTGAAATGCAGTTGCTGGATTTAAAAAATAAAGAATTGTGGAGCTCAAAATTCGAGCGTCTTTATACCGATTTAGAGACAACATACAAACCGGACACCCTTATTTTCCAAGGAAATGCAAGGTTATTGTTCACATTAGTGGAGTATTTGTAAACATAAAACGTAGAAAAATGTACTGCCTCTTAGGGAGAGATTTTCAGCTGTCAATTGCTGCTATACCTGCAGGTGCTGAAACCGGTTTGGACTTACGGGATTCAAAGAAAACAAATATTAATATGATACAGGCATTTCAGAATAAAGTGTTCCGTTGTAAATGCTCCATGGTAGGTGAGAAACGATAACTTACAGAGATCTCAAAGTGGAACTGCCCTCGCATCCTGAGATACGCAGTCTCCTGAACCCTATGGAACTTCGACAACTGCGTAGATTTTTTGTTGTATTTTTAGCCGCCTCGGTGGCCTAGTTGATAGAGTACTGGGCTATCACCCCGAGGACCCAGGTTCGATTCCCGGCCGGGGCTTGGCATTTTCATACGCTATAAATCATCCCATCGTCTGCATTAGCCCAAGTGTGCACAATAGTCGGACGTTAAAAAAAAAATTTAAGGCGAAATGCACATTGAGGCTATTATCGCCTCCCTAAGTGTAAGTGTGAGTCTAAGTCGTAAGTGTAAGTGTGTGTTAGACTCTGGTACCGCGAGAGACGTCTAAACCCTCTCAATAGGTGCAGCTAGTCTGCACCCCCTGCGGGGCGACTGCGTAAAGTAAAGCCACTGGATTTGATTAATTCATGTTAATTGGAAGTAAGCAATGGGTTATATCCCTTAAAGTGTTTGCCTTATATTTACATTACTAGATGAGTTAATAATCTCAGTTGTAATATTATGTAAAAAAACAAATGTATGGGAATTCTTTATTATTATTATTATTATCTGGAGAATAAGGTGAATATAATTAACACTTGCAGTATGTATGGAGTACAACAGCACAAGGTTTCTACATTAAGTTTCTTTCGTCTGGAAGTAGAAGTTTGGAGATGTTTTTGAACGTCTATTGTTGAATTTTCTTTCTAAATAGATTGTGCTTCAAAATCATTCTTTTCCCCAAAGAATATTCGGCTAATGGTTGTACATAAAGTGCTTAAATTCTTGATGAGGAGCTATTTAGATTTATCCCTTTGCTATCTGAACAAAAACCACCGAGTGCTAAAAAGTTCCGAGATGACAATTAAAAAAAGTTGTTAAATCACTTGTGAATTCCGCTAAGAACCTGAACAATATCAATCTTCGCACTTTCTGTAATAAAACGGTTATCTGAAATACAGTAAAATACAGTATTTAAATGTACTTGGATCAAGAAATGTCTTAGTTTAAAGTTCTTTCTTATATGTATAGAATTTATTTTATGTGAATTACTATGGGACGAGTAGATCTTCACAGTGTAAGCGGTGCCTTTAAATCATATGGTTTTGATTTTCGAGTGAATAATATTGTTTGAACTCAAATGAGTGCATGGATCAAGATTTATAATGTGCACCAATACTGTACGCTGAGCGTATGGAACGCCATCGCCATTACAGTGAGTACTTAATGAAGGCCGCCGCCGACAGGTGAGACGATAATTGATGTCGTTCAGCAAAATACGTAATCACGTGACTGGTTCTTGGCACAGAATTTAATAACCTTTTAATGCAGACCTGACGGGAAACCTTTTACCACTTAGTAGTTCTTGTCTAAACGGCAATCATTTTATATCTGTTTATTTAAAAGCAATAATATAATTGCAAACGTGCTTATTTTTATAATATTTATACAAAAGGCAAATTACTGTAACCATGATGAATAAAATCATCGATGAATTTTTTGTTCTTGTTATTTTAAGGCGAAAAGCACCATTGAGGCTATTATCGCCTCCCTAAATATAAGTGTGAGTGTAAAGTGTTAAAGTCATAAGTGTAGTGTTGTAAGTGTGAGATTCGGGTACCGCGAGGAACGTCTAAATCCTCTCAGTAGACGATGAAAAGTAGTTCAGTAATGTGCTGTTGGAGCGTCAATGTTTTCAAATTAAACCATTTTTTTCTGACGGTTTTTTGCAATTTAATAATTTTTAACTTTTTTTACTTCTATGAAAAAAGCACATACTATAACGATCTCTAATAAAATGAGTCACCGTTGATCAAATTGTTTAAGTATTATTAGCTATAGGCGAATAAATGTGTAATTTTATTAAATTTGTTCAGTATTTTACAAGTTTAGAAGCGTAAACTTACTTATTTTTTGTATAACAAAAAACACTCCCTGCAAACAGGTCAGGTAATAGGGCCTACCAGTCATCGGCGATGAAAATCGGTTCAGTAGTTTAGGTGCAGTTTCGTCAACGTTGAAGAAAAAAAATGGTAAAATTGCAATTTTAAAATGGTTTTTTCTACGCTTTCACTGCTGATTTTCAATTTGTATTTTTAAAGTTTTGCCACTTGGTCATGTCCCTTAAGACAGTAGTACTGCCGCATCTATAGAAGTTTTCGTTCTTGTTATGGTAACATGAAAACTGCTGATCTTCACCTCCCGTATAGGACTAATAGCCGCATCTATAGAAGTTTTCGTTCTTATGTTATGGTAACATCAATACTGCTGATCTTCACCTCCCGTACAGGCCTAATAGCCGCATCTATAGAAGTTTTCGTTCTTGTTATGGTAACATGAAAACTGCTGATCTTCACCTCCCGTATAGGACTAATAGCCGCATCTATAGAAGTTTTCGTTCTTATGTTATGGTAACATGAATACTGCTGATCTTCACCTCACGTACAGGCCTAATAGCCGCATCTATAGAAGTTTTCGTTCTTGTTATGGTAACATGAAAACTGCTGATCTTCACCTCCCGTATAGGACTAATAGCCGCATCTATAGAAGTTTTCGTTCTTATGTTATGGTAACATGAATACTGCTGATCTTCACCTCCCGTACAGGCCTAATAGCCGCATCTATAGAAGTTTTCGTTCTTGTTATGGTAACATGAAAACTGCTGATCTTCACCTCCCGTATAGGACTAATAGCCGCATCTATAGAAGTTTTCGTTCTTATGTTATGGTAACATGAATACTGCTGATCTTCACCTCCCGTATAGGCCTAATAGCCGCATCTATAGAAGTTTTCGTTCTTGTTATGGTAACATGAAAACTGCTGATCTTCACCTCCCGTATAGGACTAATAGCCGCATCTATAGAAGTTTTCGTTCTTATGTTATGGTAACATGAATACTGCTGATCTTCACCTCCCGTACAGGCCTAATAGCCGCATCTATAGAAGTTTTCGTTCTTGTTATGGTAACATGAAAACTGCTGATCTTCACCTCCCGTACAGGCCTAATAGCCGCATCTATAGAAGTTTTCGTTCTTATGTTATGGTAACATGAAAACTGCTGATATTCACCTCCCGTATAGGCCTAATAGCCGCATCTATAGAAGTTTTCGTTCTTATGTTACGGTAACATGAAAACTGCTGATCTTCACCTCCCGTACAGGCCTAATAGCCGCATCTATAGAAGTTTTAGTTCTTGTTATGGTAACATGAAAACTGCTGATCTTCACCTCCCGTATAGGCCTAATAGCCGCATCTATAGAAGTTTTCGTTCTTATGTTATGGTAACATGAAAACTGCTGATATTCACCTCCCGTATGGGCCTAATAGCCGCATCTATAGAAGTTTTCGTTCTTATGTTATGGTAACATGAATACTGCTGATCTTCACCTCACGTACAGGCCCAATAGCCACATCTATAAAAGTTTTCGTTCTTATGTTATGGTAACATGAAAACTGCTGATCTTCACCTCCCGTATAGGCCTAATAGCCGCATCTATAGAAGTTTTCGTTCTTATGTTATGGTAACATGAAAACTGCTGATCTTCACCTCCCGTATAGGCCTAATAGCCGCATCTATAGAAGTTTTCGTTCTTATGTTATGGTAACACGAAAACTGCTGATCTTCACCTCCCGTACAGGCCTAATAGCCGCATCTATAGAAGTTTTCGTTCTTATGTTATGGTAACATGAAAACTGCTGATCTTCACCTCCCGTACAGGCCTAATAGCCGCATCTATAGAAGTTTTCGTTCTTATGTTATGGTAACATGAAAACTGCTGATCTTCACCTCCCGTACAGGCCTAATAGCCGCATCTATAGAAGTTTTCGTTCTTATGTTATGGTAACATGAAAACTGCTGATCTTCACCTCCCGTATAGGCCTAATAGCCGCATCTATAGAAGTTTTCGTTCTTATGTTATGGTAACATGAAAACTGCTGATCTTCACCTCCCGTACAGGCCTAATAGCCGCATCTATAGAAGTTTTCGTTCTTATGTTATGGTAACATGAAAACTGCTGATCTTCACCTCCCGTATAGGCCTAATAGCCGCATCTATAGAAGTTTTCATTCTTGTTATGGTAACTTGAAAACTGCTGATCTTCACCTCCCGTATAGGCCTAATAGCCGCATCTATAGAAGTTTTCGTTCTTATGTTATGGTAACATGAAAACTGCTGATCTTCACCTCCCGTATAGACCTAATAGCCGCATCTATAGAAGTTTTCGTTCTTATGTTATGGTAACATGAAAACTGCTAATATTCACCTCCCATATAGGCCTAATAGTCGCATCTATAGAATTTTTCGTTCTTATGTTATGGTAACATGAAAACTGCTGATCTTCACCTCCCGTATAGGCCTAATAGCCGCATCTATAGAAGTTTTCGTTCTTATGTTATGGTAACATGAAAACTGCTGATCTTCACCTCCCGTACAGGCCTAATAGCCGCATCTATAGAAGTTTTCGTTCTTATGTTATGGTAACATGAAAACTGCTGATCTTCACCTCCCGTACAGGCCTAATAGCCGCATCTATAGAAGTTTTCGTTCTTATGTTATGGTAACATGAAAACTGCTGATCTTCACCTCCCGTATAGGCCTAATAGCCGCATCTATAGAAGTTTTCGTTCTTATGTTATGGTAACATGAAAACTGCTGATCTTCACCTCCCGTACAGGCCTAATAGCCGCATCTATAGAAGTTTTCGTTCTTATGTTATGGTAACCAAGTCTTCCAAAATAAAGTTTTAAGGAACATTGTTGACGCCCCATGGTATTATCGTAATGACGACCTTCACAGGGTCTTAAAAATTCCAACAATCAGAGAAGAAGCTAAGAGACTGGCAGCAAAGCACGAGGAGAGACTCCACTCACACATCAGCACTGATATTCTGCAGCTCCTGGAAAACACTCATTTAGAGAGAAGGCTAAAAAGACAGCAACCGTTTGAACTGGTTTAGTGTAAATACTGGGACCTCTGTTGGGAGTTCTCAGTTGTGATTAATTTATTTTAGAATAATATTGTAGGTTAGTCATCTAGTGACTAGTGACAATTGTATAGTAATAATAATAAATTATTATTATAAATAAAAAAAAAAAAAAAAAAAAAAAAAAAATGTTATGGTAACATGAAAACTGCTGATCTTCACCTCCCGTACAGGCCTAATACTGCGGCGCTTGGTTATCCCCGTTCCACGATAAGTAAACATCTTTCTTCTGCGCATTTTTCAATGGATGTCCCACTGATATACTGGTGGAGAACTCACGCGTCACACAGCCAGCTGTTGAAACAATAGCCTTCTAATTTTCAATATTAGTTTTGCCAGTTTTTAGAAAAATCGTGACATATTTTGAACTATTTTTTAATTTACGGATTATCGAGGATTTATACGGAAATGTATGTTTGTACTCAGGAATAAATGGCAACCGTTACAAGGATAAAACATTGAAACTAGACTTTTAGGCCAACTAAAGAAAACAAACAGGTAGAAATGAATGACAAAAATAAAAGTAAGTCTTCAGTGAATAACACGCCAGGATTACTACCGGCAAGGACTAAAATGGCCAGGATGAAGAAGATTGAACGAGTTCCACGCAAAAGAAGAATAGAGTCAAACGTTAAGCGATTCTAAGACGCTACAGAGTCCATGTCTCTTCTTCTGAGAATGGCCAGGATGAAGAAGATTGAACGAGTTCCACGCAAAAGAAGAATAGAGTCAAACGTTAAGCGATTCTAAGACGCTACAGAGTCCATGTCTCTTCTTCTGAGAATGGCCAGGATGAAGAAGATTGAACGAGTTCCACGCAAAAGAAGAATAGAGTCAAACGTTAAGCGATTCTAAGACGCTACAGAGTCCATGTCTCTTCTTCTGAGAATGGCCAGGATGAAGAAGATTGAACGAGTTCCACGCAAAAGAAGAATAGAGTCAAACGTTAAGCGATTCTAAGACGCTACAGAGTCCATGTCTCTTCTTCTGAGAATGGCCAGGATGAAGAAGATTGAACGAGTTCCACGCAAAAGAAGAATAGAGTCAAACGTTAAGCGATTCTAAGACGCTACAGAGTCCATGTCTCTTCTCCTGAGAAGAGGTGTTTTCGGTTGATCGTGTAGTTCCAAATGATGTGCGCTAGATAGAGTTTTGTCACACACAATTTGACCGAGATATAGCGAAAACTTGATTACATAACGGAACCGAATTATCGATCCTAAGAAACTTGTCCGTTGAGTAGTGGATTACGTGAACAAAGTTTGTTTATTTTTTAGTGTTCGTTTGAAGTTGAATTACTTTTTGAAGTTTAACGATGTCCGGTACACCGAATAGATAGATCGATACCAAAGTTGTAGTTTATTTTTCTCTCAGCAGCGGTTATGTTTCTCCAACAGCTGTTGTTCATCGTACATTATCGAAATAGTCAACTCGCTTATCGGCTCAAAAATACAATTGTAAGCGTATTGGTTTTACGTTACATAAAAGTACGAATTGGGAATATTTTTATCTTATTTATTTAAGCATTTTCAAACACGTTCGTGCTGATGACGATTTTTAGAAATAGATTCAATAAAAACTTGCACAAAAATTTTATAAGTATTTACTAGAAAAATCTTGTTTTTGTTTGCGGTTTTACCGAAGAGAATCACGCAGTCCGGAATGTAACGACGTACGAGCCGCACGTATCGTTTGGCCAAACCAAATTCCATCGTACATATTTTAATCGTGTAATTGTGCTCAGTGTTTGTGACGTATGTTTTTAATGTTTTGTTTGACTTTGTGACGACCTCGACAGATGGATTTAACATTTTGTATCACGGCCTGAAAATGAAACAACAGAGTTTCGAAACCGCGGTAGCCTTTACGAGGTGAGTGGATAGGCCACTGACGGGAAGGTGGTCCGGTGGCTATGTTGCAATAATGAGAATCATTTCATCGGAGTATATGTTGATGTAAAGTTATAGAGACAGGCTAATAGGGCCTAAACGGGATGTATACGTGACACATTTCAATCCCCTTTAGCGACCCTCAAAATTTGTCTGAATAGAAAACAATTTCGTTAAAATTTCGAACACAAAAATTCCAAACTTACTGGAGTGCCTGTTTTATAATATTGTAATATCGGCACGAAGTTATCGTGTTGACGTTATGGAAGCGAATTTCCTAAAAGTAGCGATACCACGTAACGTAACAATAAATGTTTTACTTTACGCTTTGAAATTCTGTTTTTACCATCGTAATCCGCATTAACTTTTAGTAATTTCTTTTAAATTAACGAATCAACTTAACGAATTTAATTTCACTAACGAATCAACTTTTTTGTAATTTCAGCCGCCTCGGTGGCCTAGTTGATAGCGTACTGGACTTTCACCCCGAGGACCCGGGTTCGATTCCCGGCCAGGGCTTGGCATTTTCATACGCTATAAATCAACCCATCGTCTGCATTAGCCCAAGTGTGCACAATAGTCGGACGTTAAAAAAAAAAAAAAAAGAAAATTTTGTTTTTACCATCTTAATCCGCATTAACTTTTCGTAATTTCTTTTAAATTAACGAATCAACTTAACGAATTTAATTCCATTAACGAATCAACTTTTTTGTAATTTCAGCCGCCTCGGTGGCCTAGTTGATAGCGTACTAGACTTTTAACCCCGAGGACCCGGGTTCGATTCCCGGCCAGGGCTTGGCATTTTCATACGCTATAAATCATCCCATCGTCTGCATTAGCCCAAGTGTGCACAATAGTCGGACGTTAAAAAAGAAATGAAATTTTGTTTTTACCATCGTAATCCGCATTAAAATCGTTACCTTAAAAAAACACCAAGTTGCAAAACGTTCCCCGCCAAGTCTACATTTTGAAAAAAAGTGGTTAAATCACCTTCAAGTTCCACCGAGAACCAATAACCTTCTTACACAGTTTACTGAACAATATCAATCTTCGCACTTCGCGGCGGCCTCAGTCGAAATAGCTACTTAATTTCAGTAGCGAATAAATTTGGTAAATAGGTATGTAGAATAATGCAATGTGCTTGGATCAAGCAATCTGTTAAGGTTTTTAAGTGAATTTATGCGTGTAAAATTTATGTTAAGTGCGTTATTAAGGTACGGGTAGCTCTTCGCCGTGCAAGCTTCTGTAAATCTTGTGGTTTTAGTATCGAAATTATATAATTTGAACCCAAATAAGGTTAATAATCTAATGATTTTACATGTGCACTAATGCCTTGTGCAAGACGCTGCGCATGGGGAACAAACACGAACAAAATATTGCTGCGATGAGGGATGGTACAGAAGGCCTTTGCCGAGTGCGAAGCTGTGTAAGCAGGTGACTTATTCTTCTTAGAATTCAAAGGTGGCTAACATATTTTAAAACTATAGACTTGGGGTTTTTTCAATTACTCGGTGGTTTTTGTTCAAACTAGTTTCATTTTTGTACGAGTGCTGACATTTACGTAATTACAATATCCGAAGGTTGTACGAGCTTTGGATTTCTGAGAAAAAAATCTGAAAAAGTTTAGGTTGTAATTTTTTTAGATTTTTCTTTTCCACTGTACGAACTGCAGAAAAAAAAGAAAATGGCCTCTTAACTCGAAATTAATTCAGCAGATTTTTCTAAAATGTTTAACATATATAAAAATCATCCAAGCGTAGGCCTATCAAAATAAAAATTTATAAAAACACGATTCGTGGGTAAATGGCAAACATAAAACACCCTACTGCAGCGGTCAAGGTTTAGGTTTTAATTTTTTTTAGGCCAAAATTTGGGAAATTTCAAAATAACGATCGTTAAAAATCTTTAAAAAATCCAAATAATTTTATCTCACGAACTTTTGAATATCTTATTTTATAATCGTAGTTAACTTAACGCTGATAATAAATTTATTTTGAAAATCTGCTGAAATTAACACATTAAAAGTTGAAATTAATTTAACTAATTAGTTTTGGGTATAGTTTTTGAATTTTTAATGTAATATAGCAATTTAAAATGTTTTTTGGAATGTAGAAAAATTAGTGATCTACAATAAATGACGCGAAGTTAGAAGAAATATATGAAGAGTGGGGATTATGTGTGAATACAGGAAAAACAAAATATGTATAGGTGACAAAATAAGTAGTCTAGACATTGACTCTACGGAGGACATACAACCATGTCAAGAGTATAGGTATTTGGGCGTAAAGTTCGACAAAAGCGGTACGGATGAAAACGAAATAAGATCGAGAATAACAGTAACAAGGCAAATAATTGGCTGCTTGAACGGCGTATTATGGAGTAAGAATATAACAAGATCACAAAAGCTCAATATATACAATACAATGCGATTGTTAAGAGTTTTTTAATATATGGAGCTGAGACGTGGAGAATTAAAGAAAAAAACCAAGAAAAGGATAGAGGCTGTAGAAATGGATGCGTTGAGAAGATCTGCTGGGATATCGAGAGGCTAAAGAATAAGAAATGAGGTAATTCGTCAACAGACGGGAATAGAGGACACGATTGTAAATGATATTGAGAGGAGTCAGTTAATTTGGTACGGTCATGTCCAACGGATGAGCCAAGCGCGACTGCCGAAACAAGCAATTGAGTGGGTGCCGACTTTAAAAATGGCGAGAGGAAGACCAAGAAAGAGCTGGATGGAAGGAATCCGTAAAGTGATCGAAATTTACAAATCAGACAATGCGAAGATCGGAAAGAGTGGAATCTAGGCATCGGACAACGTCGCTAATAATTTTAACCGATATTATTATTATTATTAGAAAAATTAGTAAAATATTTTGTTATTATTTAAAGCCTTCATGCGGCTTATGGTTCGGAGAAAAACATCGAATTCGGTCTTTTGAATTAACTGGCTACATTTTTCCTGTATGACGTCGTTTGCTGTGACCAAACAGTGCCTACATCCACCATTATAATGCTACTGACGTGTGAAGGTTGGCTTGTACACCCCGCCCCTGTTTTCGAAGTTTAGAGCACTTTCATAATTGTAACGTAATTACTTCTACAATTTTTATACAAAAGACAAATACTGCAACCATGATGAATAAAACGAGTGACATTAATGAAAATTGGTTCAGTACTTTATGATGTAGCTGCGTGATTGTTTCCAATCCAATTATTTTAATTTTCTGACGGTTGTTGCAATTTAATAATTTTTAATATATATTTTTTTTTAATTTTATGAAAAATCACGTATTGAAACCATGGTTTCACTTTTACACATGGTAATAACCTAGAAAGATGAAACTATTCGCATTTTCTTCTTATAGGCCAAATAGGAAAATTAAGCTATTGTGGTTCCGGCCGTGATAAATTATCTTCCTTTCCTATTTTTGACATTAACGACACCTGTTAAGAGAGTTAAAATACTGTAGCGAAGTATGGGCATCCCCTAAGATCCAAAACTAGAGGACGGGATTATACTGCGATCAATTATTGTGAAAGCAACTAAACCCCTTAAGTACTAGTTTAGCAGATCGGTAACTGACTCATCCTGCTGAAGGTTCCTAAGATCCTGGAAACCAAAAACCCTTAGCCTCCTGCTAACAAGAGCCTCACAATCATGAATTAAGTGTCCTGCAATTTCCTCCTCTTTGTTGTATAACCTACATGAAGATTATCCGTGGTACGTTCCTATCCTGTTCGTGTGGACCCTTAGACCACAGTGTCGTTTAATGAGCCGTATGATATACCCGAGTTTTGCTCTCCGCCGCCCCTCAAAGCCCTATGAGAGACCTTGTTTAAGAGGCGCTTGCTATGGAAATGCCCTAGTTATATATAATAAATATATTTTTAAAAAAATTGAGCACTAAAAACGTGTCGCAGAAGTCAGGATCTGCGTCACGGCCGGGTGATTACCATGATGATCACTTTTCACAGTCAGCACACATCTTTAATTATGTTTATTTTATTTACTATCTCCAAAAAAGAGAGAAAATTTGTATTTCATTATTTGTCTTACTCAACGTCCGTACTTTGTCAGTTAGGCAACCAAGACAAGGAACTGGCTTTGATTACGCTAGCAACTGTGCCTCGTACCGGCGCCTTAACTACATCCACCACCCAGCTCTCCTTTTTATATTTAATACTGGATTCAAAAATTAATTTCTGAGTTGCCACCTCGGTGGCCTAGTGGATAGCTTACTAGGCTTTCACTCCGAGGACCCGGGTTCGATTCCCGGCTAGGGCTTGGCATTTTCAAACGCTATAAATCATCCCATCGTCTGCATTAGCACAAGTGTGCACAATAGTCGGACGTTAAAAAAAAAATGAGTTGAAAATTTTACCAATGTCTTCTTTTTATAAAAAAACCAATTTTGAAACCATAGAACCCTTAATTACTGTTCTGTTTTATGGTCTGTAAATATACCGAAGATCTGTTTAAATTAATTTCAACTGTATTTCACAAAATTACAAAAATTAGCAGTTTTATTACACTCGTAGCATTTTTACTATAATATAATTGGTTTCTTTCAATTCTAAGTTTATAAAAAATAAAGGGGGTTAGGTTATACGGCTGCGTTAGATTGGGAAGGTTAGGTTATACGGCTGCGACAGAGTGGGAAGGTTAGCTTATACGGCTGCGACAGAGTGGGAAGGTTAGGTTATACGGCTGCGACAGAGTGGGAAGGTTAGGTTATACGGCTGCGACAGAGTGGGAAGGTTAGGTTATACGGCTGCGACAGAGTGGGAAGGTTAGGTTATACGGCTGCGACAGAGTGGGAAGGTTAGGTTATACGGTTGCGACAGAGTGGGAAGGTTAGGTTATACGGCTGCGACAGAGTGGGAAGGTTAGGTTATACGGCTGCGACAGAGTGGGAAGGTTAGGTTACGGTTGCGACAGAGTGGGAAGAATTTTCAAGATTTTGTACGTCTGAAAAATTCTCGTATCCAAAAACTGTTTAAAATGTTTTCAATATATTATATATTATTTTTATTATGATAAGTTTTTGAAAATAAGAAAGATGAGATAAGAAAATAGATATTTATTAGGAAAATTGTTTGAAGTGGCTTTTGAGTGGCTCGAGTGATGCACGTATTCACGGTTTATTATACAAAGGCTGTGCACGGTAATTTTTAGTATTTAAGTTTGAAATCGTAAGAATTTTGCCGATCAGACATTGGACTCGAGAAATAACGGGAGAGCTTGCATTGCTGTAGATACCGAGACATGATCTCTCGTATTCTCAATAATGGATTTGTTTCATCGAACCCTCTTACCCCGGGAATACCGGGGCGACCCGTAGTGTAAGCCCTCGGGGGGGGGGGGTTACAAAACGGGCTCTGGCTTTCAATGGATTTCCGAGAATCAGGCGGCCAATTCCCCAGACACGTTCCGAGGAAGTAACCTAAGATTCGTTTCAGCGCCCCTTCCGTGCTTTAGGACGATAAGCACGATGGACCCAAAGCCTCGATCCTCGACCGACCGTCCATCGTTTAGTTAATTTTAGAAATGCAGGCTATAACCGAGAATCGGTTTAGCGTATAAACATTAAGTCTGGAAAATTACCGGTACCGTTCCTAGTTCTGTCAGTTCTACTCTATCATTATACGTTAAATATACACTTAATATACGTTAAAAGTTCTAACTATTCTTAATTTTCCGATTTTACTAAAACAATCACCCCAGTGCCGAACGATTATGCCAAAAACAAATACAGTTTGCAGACCTATTTTCCTTTTGGCACTTAATCTGTAGTAAATTTGAGCAAAATCAATGTAAAAACGAAAAAACGTATTTGTTTTGCAGCAGCGATCTCTCGTTTTATTCATTCAGTATAATTTTATAAATGCACCTTTGAAGCTTTTTTTATTAGACGTGCAAGTCGATTGAATGCGAGTATAAAAAGTGTAATGAAATAAAATTGAATAAAAAAAAAATTGTCGTTTTATAGGGCAGTAAAGCGATGCAAATAAAAACTGTATCTGTACCTGACAGTGCACTGCATAGAGGCTTATCGCTTTAACTAGAGCTATCGATGTCGTTTCCAGATTTCATTTTAACTCGCAAAACAACAACAAACGAAATTGACAAGGGATAGACGAAATTCAGCGAGGTTAAGGGCAAACTGTTCAATTTTCAGTTTTGTAAATGCGGGTGAAAAAATATTATTTTTTCTGGAATAGAGAAGTGAAGATACCATTAAATTACCTTTTACAAAAGTGTTTGTTATTCTTTTTATATTCTTCTTCTTTCTGCTAGAATTATTATTACTGTGTTCAGTATAATGATCTGTCTTCTCTAGCTTCGTCAATTCTACTTTCGTTGACGCGTTTCGGAGAACCTCCATCTTCAAAAACTATATCTATACTCTATAGATACAGTTCTTCTTCTTTTCTGCTAGGATTATTGTCACTATGTTCAGTATAATGATCTGCCTTCCCTAGCCTCGTCAATTCTACTTTCGTTGACGCGTTTCGGAGAACCTCCATTTTCAAAAACTATATCTATACTCTATAGATACAGTTCTTCTTCTTTTCTGCTAGGATTATTGTCACTATGTCCAGTATAATGATCTGTCTTCCCTATCTTCGTCAATTCTACTTTCGTTGACGCGTTTCAGAGAACTTCCATCTTCAAAAACTATATCTATACTCTATAGATATAGTTCTTCTTCTTGTCTGCTAGGATTATTGTCACTATGTTCAGTGTAATGATCTGTCTTCCCTATCTTCGTCAATTCTACTTTCGTTGACGCGTTTCAGAGAACTTCCATCTTCAAAAACTGTATCTATACTTCATAAAAGGTATACAATACTAATCATAATATAGATAGAGTACTAATCATACTATAGAGTATACATATAATTTTTGAAGATGGAGGTTTTCCGAAACGCGTCAACGAAAGTAGAATTGACGAGGCTAGGGAAGGCAGATCATTATACTGAACATAGGGACAATAATCCTAGCAGAAAAGAAGAAGAACTGTATCTATAGAGTATAGATATAGTTTTTGAAGATGGAGGTTCTCTGAAACGCGTCAACGAAAGTAGAATTGACGAAGCTAGGGAAGGCTGATCATTATACTGAACATAGTGACAATAATCCTAGCACAAAAGAAGAACTGTATCTATAGAGTATAGATATAGTTTTTGAAGATGGAGGTTCTCCGAAACGCGTCAACGAAAGTAGAATTGACGAAGCTAGGGAAGGCAGATCATTATGCTGAACATAGTGTTTGTTATTGTTTAAAAGTGGAAAAATTATTCAAAGCGGCTGAGTTTTAATATTCAGTCTTAATCTTGTCTATAATTGGACATTTATTATTAAAATCACGTTTATAGTTGGAATTTGTACCCGTCTTTCGAGCCCTTATTTATTGTCACTCGATACTTTAAATAGGAAGAAATACGAGAAACGTCTCATTACAACTCTTCAAGTCCTTAAAAACATAAGTAGGATTTAAAAATTCCTTTTAGTTCGAAAATATTTAAAAAATTTATATTTAATGACTTTTGAGCTTACGAATACCTTATAGTTTCTTTGCAGAACGAAGTGTCATTTTCCCTTATGAAAATTAAAATAATAATTATCCTTTTGAGGCAAACAAAAGAAGGAAAACAACATCAAGAACTAAATAATTAAAAGAACTTGTCCCTGCTTACAAAAGCCTGAGTTGTATATTCAAGCCGATACGAATATAAGGAAAGCTCGCTACCACACAAGTTATTGATGTAAAGCAGAATTTATATTTCTTTAGGTTTGTTTATTTCAGTTTCTCTATAGTACCAGAGGAAAGTTTACTATACACCTGTACAGATATATGTAGACTTATACGTCCGTATATAATGTAGCTGCAGTTTTTACGTAATTATATGCGTGCAAAACTTCTTTTTATAAATTGTGAAACAATGGTGGTGAATGTTCCACGGAGGAGTCCCAACTGCGGCCCAAATAATCTGGAGGAACCAGCTACTGAACTTGAATCCAAGTGACTTGTGTGCACAAAATGTCGCTGTGCCACGAGCCATCAAACCCCATAACCTGAAAATCTAAATCTTATCGAGTAGTTGTTATATTGAATTAATATAGGGAAGGGTGTTATTAGAGTCGTTATAAAAGTGTTAAAGTGTAGCGTATAATAAGTGTAGCGTATAGTGTATAAAGTGTAGCGTATAGTGTATAAAGTGTAGCGTATAGTGTATAAAATGTAGCGTATAGTGTATAAAGTGTAGCGTATAGTGTATAAAGTGTAGCGTATAGTGTATAAAGCGTAGCGTATAGTGTATAAAGTGTAGCGTATAGTGTATAAAGTGTAGCGTATAGTGTATAAAGTGTAGCGTATAGTGTATAAAGTGTAACGTATAGTGTATAAAGTGTAGCGTATAGTTTATAAAGTGTAGCGTATAGTGTATAAAGTGTAGCGTATAGTGTATAAAGTGTAGCGTATAGTGTATAAAGTGTAGCGTATAGTGTATAAAGTGTAGCGTATAGTGTATAAAGTGTAGCGTATAGTGTATAAAATGTAGCGTATAGTGTATAAAGTGTAGCGTATAGTAAATTGTTTGATTAGAAAAAGCAAAGCTTTAAAATAATCAAAGCTGAAAAAACTGGCATGTGCAAAATGAAATGTAGTGATTGCCTCAGCTTCTATATTGGTCAGACATCTCGCTTTTTAAGAAAAGATTTAAAGAGCACATACCCAGAAGTGCATTATCGACAAACTCGGCTTTCGCAGAACATCTTATGGACAAAAACTATAAATTCGAAGACATCCATACCAAACATGGAAATATTACATTTGTGTCATAAAAGTAGTTATATGGATGCGATTGAAGAGTTTGAGATTTACAAGAGCAAAAAATCAGACCCCCACAACATCCTCAATGAAAAACTTTCATTTAAATCAAATTTAATATATGACATGGCTCTAAGGATAAGTGATTTGAGTAACAAAAACCAACAGACGCACCGTAACTGATAACTATGATGGAGACTCCGCAGTCCGGAATGTAACTTCTGCGTCGAGTGTGTAGCTTGGCCAAGCCCAATTTCATGATGAATATTTGAAACGGTAATTGTGCTCGGTGTTTGTGATGTATGTTTTAATGTTTTGTTTGACTTTGCGACGACCTCCACAGAGGGATTTAACATTTTGTATAACGGCCTGAAGATGAAACGATAGAGTTTCGAAACCGCGGTAGCCTTTATGAGGTGAGCGGATAGGCCACAGGCGGGAAGAAGAAGTCATAATCCTAATCACTGTAAAATAACCTGACAAGTTATGTTACCGTATTCTTGTATTGCGTTATTTTGTGAAGGTAACGAATTAAAAAAAAACGAAATGTTACGAGATTTCGGTTAAAATTTTGCAAAAGTATTTTTGTTAGGACAGAACTTAGGCCTACCTGACTTAAATAACAATGTGTTTTGTAACGTGTAACAGATATATTTGAAATTTGAATGGTTTTAAAAATGTAAAGGAATTTGTAAGTTTAAAATGGAACCGGGGAGAGGAAGTGTATAATGTCGACACCGAGTGACGGTGTTAGTTCTAAAAGAAGGTACAGGTTTTACAGTCTATTGTTCAGAGAAATTAGCTTAAACATGTGATTTCAGTCACGTACAAATGTTTAAAATAAACTTGCGTTGGCCCGGCCTAATGGGAAATTATTTTAAGAAATAAGACGTGTTCAAACCTAATTGTTCCAGAGTTGCGATGACGCTTTTGGATATGGAATGCAGCGGAATGCAGCAGTGGATGTTTAGAGTTGGGGCAGTTTTTAAAAATGTAATCCGCGTTGCTTTGCGACAAGATTTTTTACGTTAGAGGCAAATCATTAGCCAAGTTTTTTTTTTTGGTGTTTAACGTCCGACTATTGTGCACACTTGGGCTAATGCAGACGATGGGATGATTTATAGAGTATGAAAATGCCCTCGCCGGGAATCGAACCCGGGTCCTCGAGGTGAAAACCTAGTACGCCGTCCACCGAGGCGGCAGACAGGCTAATAGGGCCTAAACGGGATAAGTGTAAACGTGACA
Source organism: Callitettix versicolor (assembly GCA_022606455.1). Taxonomy (NCBI): domain Eukaryota; kingdom Metazoa; phylum Arthropoda; class Insecta; order Hemiptera; family Cercopidae; genus Callitettix; species Callitettix versicolor. Next base: position 68,123,190 of record CM040182.1, on the reverse strand, counting down.
CAATTTCAATCCCCTTTAGCGACCCTCAAAATTTGTCTGAATAGAAAACAATTTCGTTAAAATTTCGAACACAAAAATTCCAAACTTATTGAAGTGCCTGTTTTATAATAATGTAATATCGGCACGAAGTTATCGTGTTGACGTTATGGAAGCGAATTTCCTAAAAGTAGAGATACCACGTAACGTAACAATAAATGTTTTACGTTACGCTTTGAAATTCTGTTTTTACCATCGTAATCCGCATTAACTTTTCGTAATTTCTTTTAAATTAACGAATCAACTTAACGAATGAAGTTATCGTGTTGACGTTATGGAAGCGAATTTCCTAAAAGTAGCGATACCACGTAACGTAACAATAAATGTTTTACGTTACGCTTTGAAATTCTGTTTTACCATCGTAATCCGCATTAACTTTTCGTAATTTCTTTTAAATTAACGAATCAACTTAACGAATGAAGTTATCGTGTTGACGTAATGGAAGCGAATTTCCTAAAAGTAGCGATACCACGTAACGTAACAATAAATGTTTTACGTTACGCTTTGAAATTCTGTTTTTACCATCGTAATCCGCATTAACTTTTCGTAATTTCTTTTAAATTAACGAATCAACTTAACGAATGAAGTTATCGTGTTGACGTTATGGAAGCGAATTTCCTAAAAGTAGCGATACCACGTAACATAACAATAAATATTTTACGTTACGCTTTGAAATTCTGTTTTACCATCGTAATCCGCATTAACTTTTCGTAATTTCTTTTAAATTAACGAATGAAATCACGTAAATCAACTTAACGAATGAAGTTATCGTGTTGACGTTATGGAAGCGAATTTCTTAAAAGTAGCGATACCACATAACGTAACAATAAATGTTTTACGTTACGCTTTGAAATTCTGTTTTACCATCGTAATCCGCATTAACTTTTCGTAATTTCTTTTAAATTAACGAATCAACTTAACGAATTTAATTTCATTAACGAATCAACTTTTTTGTAATTTCAGCCGCCTCGGTGGCCTAGTTGATAGCGTACTGGACTTTCACCCCGAAGACCCGGGTTCGATTCCCGGCCAGGGCTTGGCATTTTCATACGCTATAAATCATCCCATCGTCTGCATTAGCCCAAGTGTGCACAATAGTCGGACGTTAAAAAAAAAACGAAATTCTGTTTTTACCATCTTAATCCGCATTAAAATCGTTACCTTAAAAAAACACCGAGTTGCAAAACGTTCCCCGCCAAGTCTATTAGCTAAGTATAGTACGACTGAGGAAGTAGCATTTAAAATTGTTATAGTAAATGGAGTCCATATTGGATTATTACGATAAAGTTTTTTCGTCATTGTTTAGTAATGAAATATAATCTGCAGTTATACCAACATTATTGTAAAATTACAAAGCATTATCGTCGCGTGTGATTTTATTGTATCGTATATATTTCTCGAGTCAACATCCTTTTTTTCTCAGCACACACTATTCGTACAGGCATAAATGAGGTATCTTTAGAAAGATTTTTTTTAACCGGCTTCTGACATTGTATAACGATTTTGCGCTAAAACTTACAGTTCGTGGAAAATTTTAACATAAAAGACACTTTTTACTGTCATAGGCAAAATGCCATCATGGCGCGTGCGCATGCGCGGCATCACAAATCGAACAGTATTTTGTATATTTTACGAAGCTGACTTATTAATCTCGAACAGACATTACAAATGTCACTTTTTTGCATAACGTGCTCAGAACAATTTCAGTGTTTACTGAAAAGCCGTTAGACTTATAGGTCATGTGGCCCTACTGACAGTCCCCCCCCGTCGTACAAACCGGGACAAGCATTTCGAATGCCAAACACGTTTGGGACATGTTTTTACACAATTATATCTGTGATTTCAAAGAGCGGGATTGTGTTTACCAAACGCCGTCTTTACTCACGGACAACTGTATGTAGCCTTTTCAAGGGTAACTAAATCAGCTAACATGTTTGTATCCATTAAAGAAAATGAAATAAAAAAAGTACAAGAATATTACATTCTTACATCAAATATCGTTACCGAAGTGGTATTTTAATGCCCTGTACAAAGTTCTATTGAAAAAATAACGGTTATCTGTATTGAAATGTATATACTACAGTGTCTCATAATTTTGTGATTATTAGTTCAGACCGATTGCTGTTGCATTTATTTTTTAAACGTGTTTTCCTTTCCTTCCAACTACCGTTCTCACCTCAACGACTACTCTTATTCAAAAGGCTGTGTTTACTTGGAACTTTCATAGTGCGAAATATATCACGGGTCCCCTGGTTTACTTTATTTATAAAATTGAATCAGTTAACGGCGAATAAGTGGAATGGATAATTAATCTTAAAAATAAGCCGCCTCGGTGGCCCAGTTGATAGCGTACTAGGCTTTCACCCCGAGGACCCGGGTTCGATTCCCGACTAGGGCTTGGCATTTTCATACGCTATAAATCATCCCATCGTTGCATTAGCTCAAGTGTGCACAATAGTCGGACGTTAATTCGGACGTTAAAAAAAAAAAAAAATGTTCTAAGCTAAAGCCGCCTCGGTGGCCTAGTGGATGGCGTACTAGGCTTTCACCCCGAGGATCTGGGTTCGATTCCCGACTAGGGCTTGGCATTTTCATACGCTATAAATCATCCCATCGTTGCATTAGCTCAAGTGTGCACAATAGTCGGACGTTAATAAAAAAAAAAAAAAAAAAAAATGTTCTAAGCTAAAGCCGCCTCGGTGGACTAGTGGATGGCGTACTAGGCTTTCACCCCGAGGATCTGGGTTCGATTCCCGACTAGGGCTTGGCATTTTCATACGCTATAAATCATCCCATCGTTGCATTAGCTCAAGTGTGCACAATAGTCGGACGTTAATTAAAAAAAAAAAATGTTCTAAGCTAAAGCCGCCTCGGTGGACTAGTGGATGGCGTACTAGACTTTCACCCCGAGGACTTGGGTTCGATTCCCGGCGAGGGCTTGGCATTTTCATACGCTATAAATCATCCCATCGTTGCATTAGCCCAAGTGTGCACAATAGTCGGACGTTAATTAAAAAAAAAAAAAAAAAAAAAATGTTCTAAGCTAAAGCCGCCTCGGTGGACTAGTGGATGGCGTACTAGGCTTTCACCCCGAGGACTTGGGTTCGATTCCCGGCGAGGGCTTGGCATTTTCATACGCTATACATCATCCCATCGTTGCATTAGCCCAAGTGTGCACAATAGTCGGACGTTAATTACAAAAAAAAAAAAAAAAAATGTTCTAAGCTAAAGCCGCCTCGGTGGACTAGTGGATGGCGTACTAGGCTTTCACCCCGAGGATCTGGGTTCGATTCCCGGCGAGGGCTTGGCATTTTCATACGCTATAAATCATCCCATCGTTGGCATTAGCCCAAGTGTGCACAATAGTCGGACGTTAATTACCAAAAAAAAAATTGTTCTAAGCTAAAGCCGCCTCGGTGGACTAGTGGATGGCGTACTAGGCTTTCACCCCGAGGACTTGGGTTCGATTCCCGGCGAGGGCTTGGCATTTTCATACGCTATAAATCATCCCATCGTTGGCATTAGCCCAAGTGTGCACAATAGTCGGACGTTAATTACCAAAAAAATTGTTCTAAGCTAAAGCCGCCTCGGTGGACTAGTGGATGGCGTACTAGGCTTTCACCCCGAGGACTTGGGTTCGATTCCCGGCGAGGGCTTGGCATTTTCATACGCTATAAATCATCCCATCGTTGCATTAGCCCAAGTGTGCACAATAGTCGGACGTTAATTAAAAAAAAAAAAAAAAAAAAATGTTCTAAGCTAAAGCCGCCTCGGTGGCCTAGTGGATGGCGTACTAGACTTTCACCCCGAGGATCTGGGTTCGATTCCCGACTAGGGCTTGGCATTTTCATACGCTATAAATCATCCCATCGTTGCATTAGCTCAAGTGTGCACAATAGTCGGACGTTAATTAAAAAAAAAAAAAAAAAAAATGTTCTAAGCTAAAGCCGCCTCGGTGGACTAGTGGATGGCGTACTAGGCTTTCACCCCGAGGATCTGGGTTCGATTCCCGACTAGGGCTTGGCATTTTCATACGCTATAAATCATCCCATCGTTGCATTAGCTCAAGTGTGCACAATAGTCGGACGTTAATTAAAAAAAAAAAAAAAAAAAAATGTTCTAAGCTAAAGCCGCCTCGGTGGACTAGTGGATGGCGTACTAGGCTTTCACCCCGAGGACTTGGGTTCGATTCCCGGCGAGGGCTTGGCATTTTCATACGCTATACATCATCCCATCGTTGCATTAGCCCAAGTGTGCACAATAGTCGGACGTTAATTACAAAAAAAAAAAAAAAAATGTTCTAAGCTAAAGCCGCCTCGGTGGACTAGTGGATGGCGTACTAGGCTTTCACCCCGAGGACTTGGGTTCGATTCCCGGCGAGGGCTTGGCATTTTCATACGCTATAAATCATCCCATCGTTGCATTAGCCCAAGTGTGCACAATAGTCGGACGTTAATTACAAAAAAAAAAAAAAAAATGTTCTAAGCTAAAGCCGCCTCGGTGGACTAGTGGATGGCGTACTAGGCTTTCACCCCGAGGATCTGGGTTCGATTCCCGGCGAGGGCTTGGCATTTTCATACGCTATACATCATCCCATCGTTGCATTAGCCCAAGTGTGCACAATAGTCGGACGTTAATTACAAAAAAAAAAAAAAAAATGTTCTAAGCTAAAGCCGCCTCGGTGGACTAGTGGATGGCGTACTAGGCTTTCACCCCGAGGATCTGGGTTCGATTCCCGGCGAGGGCTTGGCATTTTCATACGCTATACATCATCCCATCGTTGCATTAGCCCAAGTGTGCACAATAGTCGGACGTTAATTACAAAAAAAAAAAAAAAAAATGTTCTAAGCTAAAGCCGCCTCGGTGGACTAGTGGATGGCGTACTAGGCTTTCACCCCGAGGATCTGGGTTCGATTCCCGGCGAGGGCTTGGCATTTTCATACGCTATAAATCATCCCATCGTTGGCATTAGCCCAAGTGTGCACAATAGTCGGACGTTAATTAAAAAAAAAAAAAAATGTTCTAAGCTAAAGCCGCCTCGGTGGACTAGTGGATGGCGTACTAGGCTTTCACCCCGAGGACTTGGGTTCGATTCCCGGCGAGGGCTTGGCATTTTCATACGCTATAAATCATCCCATCGTTGCATTAGCCCAAGTGTGCACAATAGTCGGACGTTAATTACAAAAAAAAAAAAAAAAATGTTCTAAGCTAAAGCCGCCTCGGTGGACTAGTGGATGGCGTACTAGGCTTTCACCCCGAGGACCTGGGTTCGATTCCCGACTAGGGCTTGGCATTTTCATACGCTATAAATCATCCCATCGTTGCATTAGCCCAAGTGTGCACAATAGTCGGACGTTAATTACAAAAAAAAAAAAAAAAAAAAATGTTCTAAGCTAAAGCCGCCTCGGTGGACTAGTGGATGGCGTACTAGGCTTTCACCCCGAGGATCTGGGTTCGATTCCCGGCGAGGGCTTGGCATTTTCATACGCTATAAATCATCCCATCGTTGGCATTAGCCCAAGTGTGCACAATAGTCGGACGTTAATTACCAAAAAAAAAATTGTTCTAAGCTAAAGCCGCCTCGGTGGACTAGTGGATGGCGTACTAGGCTTTCACCCCGAGGACTTGGGTTCGATTCCCGGCGAGGGCTTGGCATTTTCATACGCTATAAATCATCCCATCGTTGGCATTAGCCCAAGTGTGCACAATAGTCGGACGTTAATTACCAAAAAAATTGTTCTAAGCTAAAGCCGCCTCGGTGGACTAGTGGATGGCGTACTAGGCTTTCACCCCGAGGACTTGGGTTCGATTCCCGGCGAGGGCTTGGCATTTTCATACGCTATAAATCATCCCATCGTTGCATTAGCCCAAGTGTGCACAATAGTCGGACGTTAATTACAAAAAAAAAAAAAAAAATGTTCTAAGCTAAAGCCGCCTCGGTGGACTAGTGGATGGCGTACTAGGCTTTCACCCCGAGGACCCGGGTTCGATTCCCGGCCAGGGCTTGGCATTTTCATACGCTATAAATCATCACATCGTCTGCATTAACCCAAGTGTGCACAATAGTCGGACGTTAACACAAAAGAAATCTTAAAACCTGCAACAATTCGTCTTCGTCTCGTCTCACACCTATGCTGTGTTCTGGCCACAACTGGACCTAACACTTCGTCGTAATCAGCATTTGTACCAGATTGAATTAAATGATTTCATTATTGCAACGTAGCCACCGGACCACATATTTAAGTAATTAGGATTATGACCTATTCTTCCCGTCAGTGGTCTATCCACTCACCTCGTAAAGGCTACCGCGGTTTCGAAACTCTATCGTTTCATCTTCAGGCCGTGATACAAAATGTTAAATCCCTCTGTCGAGGTCGTCACAAAGTCAAACAAAACATTAAAAACATACGTCACAAGCACTGAGCACGATTACACGATTAAAATATGTACGATGGAATTTGGTTTGAACAAACGATACGTGCGACTCGTACGTCGTTACATTCCGGACTGCGTGATTCTCTTCGGTAAAAGTCCAGTACGTTATCAACTAGGCCACCGAGGCGGCTGAAATTACAAAAAAGTTGATTCGTTAATGAAATTAAATTCGTTAAGTTGATTCGTTAATTTAAAAGAAATTACGAAAAGTTAATGCGGATTACGATGGTAAAACAGAATTTCAAAGCGTAACGTAAAACATTTATTGTTACGTTACGTGGTATCGCTACTTTTAGGAAATTCGCTTCCATAACGTCAACACGATAACTTCGTGCCGATATTACATTATTACAAAACAGGCACTCCAATAAGTTTGGAATTTTTGTGTTCGAAATTTTAACGAAATTGTTTTCTATTCAAACAAATTTTGAGGGTCGCTAAAGGGGATTGAAATGTGTCACGTATACATCCCGTTTAGGCCCTATTAGCCTGTCTCTATAACTTTACATCAACATATACTCCGATGAAATGATTCTCATTATTGCAACATAGCCACCGGACCACCTTCCCGTCAGTGGTCTATCCACTCACCTCGTAAAGGCTACCGCGGTTTCGAAACTCTATCGTTTCATCTTCAGGCCGTGATACAAAATATTAAATCCCTCTGTCGAGGTCGTCACAATGTCAAACAAAACATTAAAAACATACGTTACAAGCACTGAGCACGATTACACGATTAAAATATGTACGATGAAATTTTTATGCCCGCAGTCCGGAAGGTAACGACATACGAGTCTCACGTATCGTTTGGCCAAACCAAATGTCATCGGAACATTTTGTATCACGGAAGATGAAACGATAGAGTTTCGAAACCGCGGTAGCCTTTACGAGTTGAGTGGACAGACCACTGACGGGAAGAATAGTTCATAATCCTAATTACTTAAATGATTTCAATTAATTTGAACATTATCTATTTTAAAAATTAATTATTAATCAATATTTTAGTTCAGTTCTGAATATTCAGAGCAGAATCAACCACACAGAATCAATGCATACTTTCATTGATAATTATTAACTTGTACATTTATTGTGATCATTGAAAGTACGGTTTACTAGACACTAGGAAATTAATTTGAAAAAAAACCTCAAGTGTTTTCTTTGAGTCATTTAAATAAAAAGTTAATAATTATAAGTACGTATATTAAAAAGAAGTTTATTAAAATATGCGTTATATTAAATACATCCAATTTTAATGACTAATTTTTTTTTGGCAAATACTGATTTGAAAATGAGCTATTGAAACGGCCATCACGATAAGATCAATACCCAAACCATAATATGTGCACTGATCCTAACGTTTATAACACGTTTTCTCGTGTGATGATTTCCAAAATATGCATGTTACGTGAGGTTTGATCACCGGCCGCTTTACAGCCCTGAAAGAGTTTGTTTATATTTGGTATTTAATATTATTTTTGTTTTTATTTCGTTAATTGGTCTTACGTTGGTTTATGTTTCTTTTATTTATCTTGTCATTAATGTAGGGACAATTTACAACCGTACAATAATTTATCTGTATGATGTTTTTAAGATATATATTATTAACTAATTTTAGGCATTTATTTATGACTATTATTATATTTTGTATTTATTTTTATAATTTTGTTGAATTTTTTAAAATTTTATTGTTTTTTACATTTTAATTTCGCGTGACGGCGATAATGACCTTATCGGTTTTACTATGTTCAGTATAATCATCTGCCTTCCCTAGCTTCGTCAATTCTACTTTCGTTGACGCGTTTCGGAGAACCTCCTTCTTCAAAAACTATACCTATACTGGTCACCAATATTATGGCCCGTCCTATTTATAATTTTCTATCTCCACCTCGTACCCCTCCTCTATTCAACACGCGTACATTAAACCTAACGTGCTCGCTTCTGATTGGCTCTTCAAAATCATACGTTTTCGCTCGCTTCTGATTGGCTCCTTTCAAACTTTCTCTTCAACGGTCGTCCCTCCTGTTAATTTTTGAAAATTTTTAGATTTTTAAACGTAATATCTGCTTGCGACGATGTTTAGAAATCTAAAAATTTTCATAATATTGGTGACCAGTACAGATATAGTTTTTGAAGATGGAGGTGCTCCGAAACGCGTCAACGAAAGTAGAATTGACGAAGCTAGGGAAGGCAGATCGTTATAATGAACGTAGTGACAATAATCCTAGCAGAAAAGAAGAAGAATGTAAAAAGAATTATCGGTTTTAATTGTATTAAGACGAGTATTACACTTTAAAGATACATGCTGGGCAATTTTTTCAAATGGGCGTTGGAATTACTTAAGCATCATAGTCAAATTCCGGCTGTTTATTTTTGTATTTTCAAAATAAAAGAAATGCGAAAATTTAAAATATATTTTATGTAATGACGGTGAAATCGAGTTTTCAATAAATATTAAAAAAACTTTTGGAATCGTTTCCCTTTAAGTAAGCGAAATACTTGCTCATCGTGATTGCATTTAATCCCTTAATTCCGCACTAAATTAACAGGCTGACCAAAATATTTCCGAAAATATAAAACTTTAAAATTAGGCCAACATAACACGTTCGGCTTTTGGAATTGAGGGTAATTAAAAATACTGTTCGTCCTTGGGGGTCGTCAATACGTGCAAGTCGTAGAGAAGAGGTGGTGATCACCCGCCTTCGCATCGGTCACTCCATGTTAACGCATGGATTTCTGATGGAACGCGGGGACCCACCTGAATGCGAGTTCTGTAGGGAAACCATCACAATAAGACATATACTGCTCGATTGTGATGGTTTTCAAAATGTGCGTGTTATGTGTGGTCTGAGCAACTGTTTGCAGACGATGTTGGCAGATAGTGCCTCGGCCGTTGACCGGGTTCTAGACTTCCTTCATCGTCTGAATGTTTTAAATAAAATTTAATTTATTGTATTTGTAATTTCTTGTGTTATTTTATTTATTTATTTTATCTAAAAACTTTATTTCTGTTATGTTTTGCATACTTTTACGAATTGTTATTAAATTTTATTCATTATTTATTGTTATTTAGTTCTTAAGTGTTATATAGCTATACCTGTTATCTAAATTTTTAATTTATTTTTACTGTTATAGTTTGTTGTTGTTGTTTTTGTTTCTTAAGTAAAATTTTGTTTAATTAATTTTTTTTTATATATATATACTTTCGTTCTTCGTGACGGCGATGATAACCTGAACGGTTTTTCGCCGGGAAAAAAAAATCGGCTTTTGGATGCGGCTCCACAATCTTTTTTTGTCTTTTGGAGGCCCTTAGGACCAAGTCCTGTCTTTATTGAATTAACATGTTTAAGGTGTAAGGTAGATACGAGACAATAGTGTATCGCGAATCTATCGCTTCCACATGACATGCCGTTTTTTAAAGTTACCAATTATAAGTTAATAAATTGTAAGCATGTAGAATAAAATGATTTTTTTTAAAATACCCCGCAGGGGTGCAGACTAGCTGTCCCCCCTAAATTGAGAGGATTTAGACGTCCCTTGCAGTACCCGAGTCTAACACACTTACACTTACAATACTAAACTCACGACTTTAACACTTTACATTCATGCTTACATTTATGGAGGCGATAATAGTCTCAATGTGCTTTTCGCCTTAAAATGACAAAAAAAATATTAAAATATACATTACATTAAATATATCCAATTTTAATGACTTTTTTTTGCAAAATTCTGAATTGAAAATGAGCTAACGAAACCGCAATCACGTAAGATTCAAACCCAGAACTATGATATGCGCACTGATCATATTCATTCTAGTCATTATTCATTATTTTAACTTAATCATAATAATTTATCTTTGTTTTCCCCTACAGCAGAGCAAAATCAATCGGAGAATTGTTTTATGAAAGAGTGGACGAAGCTTCATAAATACAGGGACATGTATTTAAATACTTTTTATGCATAGACCTAGTACAAATAACATGAAGGTAGATAATAAGCTGAAGTTTATTCCAGTTATGTCGGTTCCATTGCATATATTTGCTTTTGTGCAGCTGTAGAACTACTTTTTTTAGTTTCTATAAAACTTACAAAACTAAACGAACAAATTAAACAGTTTGTATAACCGGTGGAATAGTTTATAAGATTTTATTATTCTTTTTGCGTTATAAATATTCATAATATACCTGGACTTATAGGTGTAATAATACATCATATGTATTATAATTCATAATAATACATGTAAGACTTAATAGGTGAAATAGTGAATCGAAGTGAACCATTTTTCGTCAAAATTTGTAGGCCTACTGTACTTTTACGTTTTGTTATTCATTCTTTTACGGGTTTTAACGAATTACAAATTGTTCAACAAGTTTTTCTTTTTATCAGATCTTAATAACGGCAAGACCCGGACCCGGAAGTACGAAATGAGCACCGATCCTGGGTACTAGAACACGTTTAAAGGTCTTGGCACTCTAGCGATTAAAATACGGCACAAAAATTGATCACGATCAATTGACACGTCAATAACTTGAACGTTCTTTAGTCGGGAAAACCATTAATAGTTTTAAAATGCAGTATTTTTTCGTATCACGTGTTTTGGACGATGTAGTTTTTAAAGAGCTGACCTTGGCGGCTTAAGGTTGCGCTATGGATATTTTGGCTTAAAATAACTCGCACATGTTTGAAGACATGTTATTTTCACATATAAATGTTGTAAAGCGTTTTTGGGAGTATTAAATGCCTTTTTTGTGTTTTAGTCAATCCACACCCACGTGTAAACTGAAGAAGCGATTGAAACCAAACTTTGGGGTTATACGCTACTAAACACGCCCAACACTTCAATGACCCTCATTTTGTCATATCGGACATTTTTTAAAAAACTGTTTTTTGATAAAAAATATATTTTTTATTGAATCAAAATTTAAACTTCATAACGAGGTGCAGATAGGTTTGAAGGTTATTTTCTAAAAAATACCTGTTCTAGACGAAATCGTTTAGCCGTGGTTGTTGTACGAATTGTACACTGCGTTGTTAAATTTCATCTTCTATTAGGCCTAAGTATGTTGTGCTCATACGAAACAATTTATTTTCAAAGTACGATATAGGGCCTGCCAGTGTTGCGATATAACGATGTAGGCAGAGTGGCCTATTTTATTGATTTGCGCAGTGACACAAGGTTTCCGTGAAATGCGATTGTATTTCTTTTTTTATTATCCAGCTTTAATTCCAGGAGATACTGTTTTCTAGCTTTTTGTACTTGATCTCCAATTTGCGCGACTTGCTAAGGAAAGAGATCGGTGTTGGGATTGTTAAGGATAAATTCACAGCGGTTCTATTTAAAAGAAACCTTTGTTTGACTCCCGAGGAAATACAGAATCGCGATTATTCTGTTGATATTTGGCCCTCCCCTCTCCTCCCCTCCCTTCATCCCGTTCCACTCCCTCTCGGTTTAATTTCTACTGCATATCTCGGGGCGAAGAAATGAACGGCGTTTGCTGTATTTCTTGGAGGAAGAAAATTAACCCAGATTTTGCGGGGAAAACAAGTTTTTATTCCAAAGGTATCGTTTCAAATACAGCCACCTAATTGTCCACTTATCCTATTTTTATGCATTTAGATTACATTATCTCATTTTTGACAACTTGCTGTATTCCTGAGCATTTAGATTAACTTGCTGTTCCCTACTTGTCCTGTTATATACATTTAGATTGACTTTTTTGTTCACGTGACATATTCTATACATTTATATTTATTTGTTTTCCCATCTGTTTTCTATTATATTTATTTGTTTTTCCATCTGTTTTCTTTCATATTTATTTGTTTTTCCATCTGTTTTCTTTTATATTTATTTGTTTTTCCATCTGTTTTCTATTATATTTATTTGTTTTTCCATCTGTTTTCTATTATATTTATTTGTTTTTCCATCTGTTTTCTATTATATTTATTTGTTTTTCCATCTGTTTTCTTTTATATTTATTTGTTTTTTAATCTGTTTTCTTTTATATTTATTTGTTTTTCCATCTATTTTCTTTTATATTTATTTATTTTTCCATCTGTTTTCTTTTATATTTATTTGTTTTTCCATCTGTTTTCTTTTATATTTATTTGTTTTTCCATCTGTTTTCTATTATATTTATTTGTTTTTCCATCTGTTTTCTATTATATTTATTTGTTTTTTAATCTGTTTTCTTTTATATTTATTTGTTTTTCCATCTGTTTTCTATTATATTTATTTGTTTTTCCATCTGTTTTCTTTTATATTTATTTGTTTTTCCATCTGTTTTCTATTATATTTATTTGTTTTTCCATCTGTTTTCTTTTATATTTATTTGTTTTTCCATCTGTTTTCTATTATATTTATTTGTTTTTCCATCTGTTTTCTTTTATATTTATTTGTTTTTCCATCTGTTTTCTTTTATATTTATTTGTTTTTCCATCTGTTTTCTTTTATATTTATTTGTTTTTCCATCTGTTTTCTATTATATTTATTTGTTTTTCCATCTGTTTTCTTTTATATTTATTTGTTTTTCCATCTGTTTTCTATTATATTTATTTGTTTTTCCATCTGTTTTCTTTTATATTTATTTGTTTTTCCATCTGTTTTCTTTTATATTTATTTGTTTTTCCATCTGTTTTCTATTATATTTATTTGTTTTTCCATCTGTTTTCTTTTATATTTATTTGTTTTTTAATCTGTTTTCTTTTATATTTATTTGTTTTTCCATCTATTTTCTTTTATATTTATTTGTTTTTCCATCTGTTTTCTTTTATATTTATTTGTTTTTCCATCTGTTTTCTATTATATTTATTTGTTTTTCCATCTGTTTTCTTTTATATTTATTTGTTTTTCCATCTGTTTTCTTTTATATTTATTTGTTTTTCCATCTGTTTTCTATTATATTTATTTGTTTTTCCATCTGTTTTCTATTATATTTATTAGTTTTTTAATCTGTTTTATTTTATATTTATTTGTTTTTCCATCTATTTTCTTTTATATTTATTTGTTTTTCCATCTGTTTTCTTTTATATTTCTTTGTTTTTCCATCTGTTTTCTTTTATATTTATTTGTTTTTCCATCTATTTTCTTTTATATTTATTTGTTTTTCCATCTGTTTTCTATTATATTTATTTGTTTTTCCATCTGTTTTATACTTTTGCGCATACATTACGTAACTTACTTTTGTTCACATGTTCTATTCCAGCGAATTTAGATTGACGAGTTAAGACTTATTTGGTCTTGCCCACTTTTAGTGAATTTTTGTAGGACTCATATGTTTACATGTCCTATTCAAGTTACAGTCTCATTAATCCTTAAGTGGGCGCGTTAGCGGCTAATTGACCGCAATTTCACGGTAGGTATCGATAGAGAAATGTTTTCAGGGCTTTGAGTATTTGTCAATACCACCTTTAGGGACACCAACTGTATACAAATAATACCACCTTATCTTCAGTCCGTCTGGAAATAAGGCATGAATGCAAGATATTTACGTCTGCTGCCACGTTGCTGCGGCGCGCCCAATCGTGTAATTGCTTTCGTAGTGTTATTCTCACTATATTTGTGCATACATAGTCACTTTTACCCTTCAGGTAGTTGTGTGTTTAGTGTTTTAGTTTAGTATTTGTAACCGTGATTTCCAAAAAGTCTATTGTAAATTTGTATTATAACGCTACAAAATGTGGCGTTGATACTGTCGATCAAATGTGTGCCAGTTACTCGACATCCCGAAGCACGAGACGTTGGACAATGGCCCTTTTTTATGGCATTTAGGCATTGCCGGAATAAATGCAAATATAATTTACAAATTCAACCATCTGGATTACAGTGAGCGAAGACGAAACTTTTTGAAAAAATTGGCTCTGTTTCATGAGTGGACACTTGAAAGCTGGAGCGACAATCTAAAAGATCTTCAAGTTTTTTTGGCAAATATAAGTTATTGGAAAATCAACAGGCTCAAGTACCAACACGTTGCGGACCACATAAAAATAACAGAACCAAAATTGTCTGCAAAAAAGTAATAATAAGAATGTTTTAAGAATCACAGCCAGATGGCCGCTGTTTGCACGAAGCTGAAGCAATGGACGTTGATTCGGATTAAATTTGTAAATATTAATTTTTAAATTTTTGTTTATACATTTAGTTTTTTGATAAGTGTGACCACTAAGAATTCCGTAATATTTGTCATGTTTCTTGTATAAAATGAAATCTTTTTTCAAACAAGTGTTTGTATTCATTAACTATTGTCTATGTTTCAACTATTAAATCTTTTTTAAATAAATATAACTATTAAAAAACGGAAAATTAAAATAAATCAATTAGAAACAAAGTATAATAAAAAATAATGCAATGTGTCCACTTAAAATTAGTTTACATGGGTACAAAAGCGGAATTAGGCATTGCGGCCAAATTGCCGAGGCGCGCCCGGTTGTGTGATACACCTAGGCGCACAGCGAAGGGTTAACTTATTCTTTCCCAAATAATCTTTCTATTAATGAAAATAAATTATTCTTGAACAATTGTTATATCGTTTTGCACTAACGTCAAGTTAACATATTCATTTGTTTTATTGTTTATTTTATTGTTCTACATTTTGATTACATTAGTCAGTTATAGATTTGGATTAACTTAAACTTCCCTGCATATTTCGTCACTCTGTGATTAGATTAATTTAAATCATGCCAATTTATTATATTGCTGCGAAGAATACGTTAAAAAATTATGAATTAATATTCTTATTTTCGTTAACTTTTTACATTCTTGTGTATTTAATTACACATGAATTAAATTAATTAATGAAATTGATCTGATTCCCTCAATTAGCTTTCTGGCTAGCTAAAGCCTTAGTGCATGACTGCAGTAGTTACGTGACTGACTGAATTGTCTATTCTCATTTAGGCTATTTATGCGAGCTTTATCCCGCACAGTAACCTGGCTAGTTGATAGACTTTGTGAATGACTGCAGTAGTTACGTGACTGACTGAATTGTCTATTCTCATTTAGGCTATTCATGCGAGCTTTATCCCGCACAATAACCTGGCTAGTTCATAGACTTTGTGAATGACTGCAGTAGTTACGTGACTGACTGAATTGTCTATTCCCATTCAGGCTATTTATGCGAGCTTTATCCCCCACAATAACCTGGCTAGTTCATAGACTTTGTGAATGAGTGCAGTAGTTACGTGACTGACTGAATTGTCTATTCTCATTTAGGCTATTTATGCGAGCTTTATCCCGCACAATAACCTGGCTAGTTGATAGACTTTGTGAATGACTGCAGTAGTTACGTGACTGACTGAATTGTCTATTCTCATTTAGGCTATTCATGCGAGCTTTATCCCGCACAATAACCTGGCTAGTTGATAGACTTTGTGAATGACTGCAGTAGTTACGTGACTGACTGAATTGTCTATTCCCATTTAGGCTATTTATGCGAGCTTTATCCCGCACAGTAACCTGGCTAGTTGATAGACTTTGTAAATGACTGCAGTAGTTACGTGACTGACTGAATTGTCTATTCTCATTTAGGCTATTCATGCGAGCTTTATCCCGCACAATAACCTGGCTAGTTGATAGACTTTGTGAATGACTGCAGTAGTTACGTGACTGACTGAATTGTCTATTCCCATTTAGGCTATTTATGCGAGCTTTATCCCGCACAATAACCTGGCTAGTTCATAGACTTTGTGAATGAGTGCAGTAGTTACGTGACTGACTGAATTGTCTATTCTCATTTAGGCTATTTATGCGAGCTTTATCCCGCACAATAACCTGGCTAGTTGATAGACTTTGTGAATGACTGCAGTAATTACGTGACTGACTGAATTGTCTATTCTCATTTAGGCTATTTATGCGAGGTTTATCCCGCACAATAACCTGGGCTAGTTGATAGACTTTGTGAATGAGTGCAGTAGTTACGTGACTGACAATAAGTTTTTTTAATTATGTTATATATGAGAGCTCAATGTTTCCGCATCTAAGTTGAAGGATAATTATGCAGAAATTATGTGCATTACTTTTTCTTAGGAATGGAGCCTGTGCAAACTAAATTAAAACGTTTTTTTTCAAAAAAGTAAAATAAAATTTCGGAAGTTATTTTGTGTAGTGTGTTACGAGATCGTAAAACTTATGTAAAGCTTGTATAAATATGTTTGTAGGTAAGGTGTACCTTCTTGTCTCAGAATCTCGCTTTTATAAGAAAATAGTTTTTTTAAAATCCGTTTAATTTAGGGGAAGACAGTAAAATACACTTTACTGTCTTTGATTATTATTTTTAAATTGGTCTTAATTCGATTTAAACAATTTTAATTAGTTTTTTTTTAATTTAAGCTGATAAAAATAGAAGTTAAAAAATGTTTGTTTAATGCATGCGATTTTTAATCGTTCGATCAGAAAATGTATCTTTTCAGCAATGAAATAATAAAACAAATTACAAAGTATCGAGACATTACGTGAATCGCTTATCGAAGACTTGTTTGAACGCTAGCAGGAAAATGTTTACCTTTGCCTACAGTTTTCGCCTGCAGGCAGAAATGCCTACAGTTTTTAAATGACTTTGTTTAAAGCTTACTTAAACAAAAATTGTTTCCGTTAATATTGAGATTCTGTCCTCGTGAGCTTGCAGAAAATATTTAAATTGAATTGCCTGCACCCGCTGTTGTGCATTGCTACCGGCGCGGCTTCAACAGCAAGAGAGCAAAAGACATTCCTTGTGTTAGTGGGAAATTGTGTTAGTGGGAAATTGTGTTAGTGGGAAGGTAATCAAAGCAGCGCTTCATAACAGAATAATTTCATTAACTTTTTAATTTCTCAGTGAGAAATATTTTTTCCAGTACTGTGTATGTATAGGCCTACTTTTAATAATGTGTAGGTCTATAACGCCTTAACTATTATGTACAGGTCCGTAAGATCATTTCTATATCCTATCTCGTATGTCCTATATATCCTATGACATTAACATCTTAAAGCATGTACATATCCGTGTGTATATCTGTATGTCATAAATCCTTAAAAAATATATACGAACCGTGTGGTTATCTGTATATGTTAACACATCAAATATTATGTATATACATACGTATCAGTTTGATCATCTGCATGTGTTAACACCCAAAGATTATATAGTACTTATGTATTAGTTTGATCATCTGTATGTGTTAATACGCAAAGATGATATGTGTACATATTTATTAGTTTGATCATCTCTATGTGTTAATACCCGAAGATTATGTATATACATAAGTATTAGTTTGACCATGCGTATGTGTTAACATCCCAAAGATTATATATGTACATTTGTATAAGTTTGATCATCTGTATGTGTTAACGTCCCAAAGATTATAAATGTACATTTGTATCAGTTTGATCATCTGTACGTGTTAACATCCCAAAGATTATATATGTACATTTGCATCACTTTGATCATCTGTATGTGTTAACATCCCAAAGATTATTTATGTATACATCTACCAGTTTGATAATCTGTACGTGTTAACATCCCAAAGATTATTTATGTATATACCTATCAGTTTGATCATCTGTACGTGTTAACATCCCAAAGATTATTTATGTATATATCTACCAGTTTGATAATCTGTACGTGTTAACGTTCCAAAGATTATTTATGTATATACCTATCAGTTTGATCATCTGTACGTGTTAATATCCCAAATATTATTTATGTATATATCTATCAGTTTGATCATCTGTACGTGTTAACATCCCAAAGATTATTTATGTATATACCTATCAGTTTGATCATCTGTACGTGTTAACATCCCAAAGATTATTTATGTATATATCTACCAGTTTGATAATCTGTACGTGTTAACGTCCCAAAGATTATTTATGTATATACCTATCAGTTTGATCATCTGTACGTGTTAATATCCCAAATATTATTTATGTATATATCTATCAGTTTGATCATCTGTACGTGTTAACATCCCAAAGATTATTTATGTATATACCTATCAGTTTGATCATCTGTATGTGTTAACATCCCAAAGATTATTTATGTATATATCTATCAGTTTGATCATCTGTACGTGTTAACATTCCAAAGATTATTTATGTATATACCTATCAGTTTGATCATCTGTATGTGTTAACATCCCAAAGATTATTTATGTATATATCTATCAGTTTGATCATCTGTACGTGTTAACATTCCAAAGATTATTTATGTATATATCTATCAGTTTGATCATCTGTACGTGTTAACATTCCAAAGATTATTTATGTACATTTGTATCAGTTTGATCATCTGTACGTAATAAAATCTTAATGATTATGCACATATCAGTGTGGTTTGCATCTTTTAACACTTAGCAGTAACGGGACAGGGCTGGACCGATTCAGTATTTCGTAAAATTGGATATTAGTCTGAAGAAATATATCCGACAATTGTGTCCTTGAAAATATACATTCTCCAGGATATAAAACTGAACACTTTCTTAAAGGTGTAAATAATAACGCTTTAGTGAGGTTTTTTTTAATTTGAACTTTCTGCATTAGATAAGAACAAAAATATTTTTTTTTTACTAAGCAGAAACAAAAAGAAACAATATTCTGTATTGGAAAGGAAAAGCTTTTTTTTGTAATAAATAGGAACAAAAACAATCTGCATTAGATGAGAACAAAAATATTTTTTTTTTACTAAGCAAAAACAAAAAGAAACAATATTCTGTATTGAAAAGGAAAAGCTTCTTTTTTTGTAATACATAGGAACAAAAACAATCTGCATTAGATAAGAACAAAAATATATTTTTTCTACTAAGCAGAAACAAAAAGCAACAATATTCTGTATTGAAAAGGAAAAGCTTCTTTTTTTGTAATACATAGGAACAAAAACAATCTGCATTAGATAAGAACAAAAATATTTTTTTTTTACTAAGCAGAAACAAAAAGAAACAATATTCTGTATTGGAAAGGAAAAGCTTTTTTTTGTAATAAATAGGAACAAAAACAATCTGCATTAGATGAGAACAAAAATATTTTTTTTTTACTAAGCAAAACAAAAGAAACAATATTCTGTATTGAAAGGAAAAGCTTTTTTTTGTAATACATAGGAACAAAACAATCTGCATTAGATAAGAACAAAATATATTTTTTTCTACTAAGCAGAAACAAAAGCAACAATATTCTGTATTGAAAAGGAAAAGCTTCTTTTTTTGTAATACATAGGAACAAAAACAATCTGCATTAGATAAGAACAAAAATATTTTTTTTTACTAAGCAGAAACAAAAAGAAGCAATATTCTGTATTGAAAAGGAAAAGCTTCTTTTTTTGTAATACATAGGAACAAAAACAATCTGCATTAGATGAGAACAAAAATATTTTTTTTTTACTAAGCAGAAACAAAAAGAAACAATATTCTGTATTGAAAAGGAAAAGCTTATTTTTTTGTAATACATAGGAACAAAAACAATCTGCATTAGATGAGAACAAAAATATTATTTTTTTTACTAAGCAGAAACAAAAAGAAACAATATTCTGTATTGAAAAGGAAAATCTTATTTTTTTTGTAATACATAGGAACAAAAACAATCTGCATTAGATGAGAACAAAAATATTATTTTTTTTACTAAGCAGAAACAAAAAGAAACAATATTCTGTATTGAAAAGGAAAAGCTTCTTTTTTTGTAATACATAGGAACAAAAACAATCTGCATTAGATGAGAACAAAAATATTATTTTTTTTTACTAAGCAGAAACAAAAAGAAACAATATTCTGTATTGAAAAGGAAAAGCTTCTTTTTTTGTAATACATAGGAACAAAAACAATCTGCATTAGATGAGAACAAAAATATTTTTTTTTACTAAGCAGAAACAAAAAGAAACAATATTCTGTATTGAAAAGGAAAATCTTATTTTTTTTGTAATACATAGGAACAAAAACAATCTGCATTAGATGAGAACAAAAATATTTTTTTTTACTAAGCAGAAACAATATTCTGTATTGAAAATGAAAAGCTTCTTTTTTTGTAATACATAGGAACAAAAACAATCTGCATTAGATGAGAACAAAAATATTTTTTTTTACTAAGCAGAAACAATATTCTGTATTGAAAATGAAAAGCTTCTTTTTTTGTAATACATAGGAACAAAACAATCTGCATTAGATGAGAACAAAAATATTTTTTTTACTAAGCAGAAACAAAAGAAACAATATTCTGTATTGAAAAGGAAAATCTTATTTTTTTTGTAATACATAGGAACAAAAACAATCTGCATTAGATGAGAACAAAAATATTATTTTTTTTTACTAAGCAGAAACAAAAAGAAACAATATTCTGTATTGAAAAGGAAAAGCTTATTTTTTTGTAATACATAGGAACAAAAACAATCTGCATTAGATGAGAACAAAAATATTTTTTTTTACTAAGCAGAAACAAAAAGAAACAATATTCTGTATTGAAAAGGAAAATCTTATTTTTTTTGTAATACATAGGAACAAAAACAATCTGCATTAGATGAGAACAAAAATATTATTTTTTTTTACTAAGCAGAAACAAAAAGAAACAATATTCTGTATTGAAAAGGAAAAGCTTATTTTTTTGTAATACATAGGAACAAAAACAATCTGCATTAGATGAGAACAAAAATATTATTTTTTTTACTAAGCAGAAACAAAAAGAAACAATATTCTGTATTGAAAAGGAAAAGCTTCTTTTTTTGTAATACATAGGAACAAAAACAATCTGCATTAGATGAGAACAAAAATATTTTTTTTTACTAAGCAGAAACAAAAAGAAACAATATTCTGTATTGAAAAGGAAAAGCTTCTTTTTTTGTAATACATAGGAACAAAAACAATCTGCATTAGATGAGAACAAAAATATTTTTTTTTACTAAGCAGAAACAATATTCTGTATTGAAAATGAAAAGCTTCTTTTTTTGTAATACATAGGAACAAAAACAATCTGCATTAGATGAGAACAAAATACTTTCTTATGTATTTATTAGCAAAAAAAAACTATGTTCTGCATTAGAAAGGTACAATATTACATAAGGAAAAAGAAACTTTGTTCTGTATTGGAAAAGAAGGAAACTTTTTTTCTGTATTACAGTTTTTATTTAAGAACCAACTGTGGACACCTTGTAGCATCGTGCAACCGTGAAATATGAACACAATTTTATAATCAAACGCAATATTACTTGTAATAATCTAAAGAAAGTTTTCTGTACTTTAATTTGCACTTTTAAATTATTCGAAGTTTGATTAGCGTGGACTCGAAATAACATTTGTTTTATTTGAGAAGAAGAAGGTATTACGTTTTAGATATCGTAATACAGACTGAGGAATGTGTACGTCAATACGATACATCACATTACTGCTGAGGTTACGTGACTGTACAGGATGGTTTTAAGCATGTATGATGTATGTGATACACGTCACGTACATATTTAAATATCGATATTTAGTATCGAAGATTGTACATCTTCGAACGTATGGTTTAAAACACTGGCAAAATAATTTTTGTTTTTAATCGATATTTGTATTGTATGTCGTGAAACTTCATTTCGCTCGAGGATGCGAGCTGGGTTTGCACGCGAAGTGGGCACGGATGACTACTTATAGACGTCGTTAACACACCATATAGCTAATATACTTCGTATATGAAAAAAATAAACAGGCATTCTCGCGAATAACAGTCCTGCTTGCAGACCCTAAAAAATGAATATAAAACCTGTAATGAAATTGAATATAAAAAAGATGTTTTATCGGGTACTAAAGCTACGCAAATAAATAATATATTCGAAACACCAGATTGAGTGCATGAAATGTAAACGTATCATATCCGAGGGAAAATAAAAATAAGTCGGTAAATTTGTCAACCGCAAATTTATTATCTTGTCGATTTTCATTTTTAAACTTTACTAAATTGGTACACTTAAACACTAAAACAAAATGCACGAAATTAAAAAAAAATCTGAAGCATATTATTATAACAGGTCTACACTTAATATTTATCAGATAACCGAAATCAATGTAGCCTGGTAATTAATTAAATCCTTCAGTGTCACCGATTACCCGGCACTTATAAAACATATTTTTAATTGGTTTCCTATATTACACATTTAAAGGCACATATATTCCATCATTAAAAATGTGTATAACCAAGTAGGACCTACTCTTAATTAATAGGTCAGTTCAACTTGGCATAATTCATTAATAAAATCATCGTTATAAAGAACTTAACAAAAGCACTTTTAACTAATTACAACCAATTTATAAAAGTTTGTTCAATTTAGTACACTCAGTGTCAAGAATAAGTGCAAAAGTTATACACTTTTATACAAATATTTTAAAAAATGTTTACCTGCTTAGACGCAATTTTAATGTGTCACTTAATGCAGGTAAACTTCATTATTATTATGAACGTAACAAGGTACACAGCGTTAGCAATTAATTTAAAGAAGTTTGTTTAACTTTGTATACCCGACATTTATAAACAAAGTAGTTTCTTTTATAAAAAAACCGCAGGGGGTGCAGACTAGCTGCACCTATTGAGAGGATTTAGACGCCCCTCGCGCTACCCGAGTGTAACACACACTTACACTTACACTTACGTTTAGAGAGGCGATAATAGCCTCAATGTGCTTTTCGCCTTAAAATAACAAAAACAAAACAAAAATACATAAAAAAATCTTTAAGCTAGTATATTTAGTTTACGAGTTTAACTAGGATATCGTCATGAATAAAATACATTCGATTAGCAATACTAATTTTTATTAAGTAAAGGTAATTTACGAGTAAAATTTAGCATATAAATTGTGTGTAATTACGTAGCCTAGCACGAAACTGATACATTCTTCTGGGCAGTGCACTGAATAACAAATGCGACTTAATCATTACATTCATTAAGAAAACTTACTTCGAAGTTTGACATTTTAATGTTGAAGCTTAAACTTTAATGTTTAAAGTTTAAATTTAAAAACTTGAGAACAAATGTTGATCAATACTCTTGAAACTTGAGAACGAGAGCTGATTCATACTTGAACATACTTAAAGAGCTAAACCATAAACTTAAGCAATACTTAACAATACTTGCCCTTGTCACTTACTCTTATGTAAACATGAGCAACACCGCACCTTCATTCTAACTGCAGGACTTGAGTGTAAGACAATGTATCTTCCATTACGGTATACAGTGATTTTTCTCTTTAAAAAATGGCGGTATTTGTTATATACATTTAAAATTCAGTAACCAATACATTTGTTCTCGTACATTTTAAATGTAAATACATTTTCCCATTTATACACACACACCCACACACATACCCACACACACCAACACCCCCCACACACCAACACCTCCCCACACACACACACACACACACACACACACACACACACACACACATACACCCCAACACACATACACAAACACCCCCCCACACCAACACCCCCCCACACACACACACACACACACACACACACACACACACACACACACACACACACACACACACACACACACACACACACACACACACACACACACACACACACACACACACAACACACACACACACACACACACACACACACACACACACACACACACACACACACACACACACACACACACACACACACACACAACCACCCACACACCCACCCTCACACACACACACACACACACACACACACACACACACACACACACAGACACAGACACACACACACACACACCACCCCCCACACACATATTGATGTTTACAAATCAAAACGAATATATTTAATTAAATGAATTTTTATCTTGAATTTTTTATCGTGAATTTTTTAAACAAAAAGTGATAAATCCCTCAAGACTGACTCTAGGGATTTCAACAAACTACAGGTGAAACTAAAAATGTGGTATAAAAACTAAAGTACGCCACTGATATTTGTATACTTTTTTAACGATCCCTTAAAACATTCCAGAAGTTTGGTGAATGGGTTTTACCGTAATACTGTGTTGGGAAGGTTTTCGCGTATTCTTAAGAAATTTTTAAAATATGCGTGATGCCTACCTACTGGTGCTGTATTTCGGACTCTCTAAATACGCTGAATTACTGTTTACACGTTAGTGTCTAATTATAATCGGAATTCGGTATAACGAAGTCCCACACGCTGTGTTCGAAGGATCTACTTAAGGCTCTGCTTTAAGAAAATATTTTAACCGTTATTTTGAACAATCGCTTAATCCCCAAGATTTGAGGGTGATAAATTGAAGTTTACTCCCTTTAATCCATTATATTGCTTAAGGGTGTTTGGGTGTTGTGTCGGATAAGGGTTGGGTAGGAGGATGATTTAGTACTCATACAAAATAACTTTATTTGATCAGAAATGTGTACTGTTTATGCCAAACAAATACAAATATTGTATTGTTACTGTATATTGTATATGTATACACTTTTGGGTATTTAGTTTAGGCTACTAGCTGCTTCAGCACATTTTAGCAATACTGTATTTGTGCATTAGGCTTATTGGATTCCTACTTCTGTCTTGCTTGCGCAATAGAACGAAATCACTTTGCCGCGTGTGTGTGTGTGTTTAATGGGAACGGCAATGTGCCGCCATACATAAAGGATTCATAGGCACCTTGACTCATATAATTAAATAATTTGCAGGCGCCATTAAAACAAATATTTGCATTTTATGACGTACATCGTGGCATCTAGAACATGTTTACTGAGGTAAATAATTTTATGGTTTCATGGAAATCTTTCCAAAAAATTCAGAACCTTACCCTCCCAAAAAAAACTCTTATAAAAAAGTATAGCCTAAAAATAAACACGTGCCCTAAAATATGGAATATCTATTTTTCTATTTAGCCACTATTTAAAATTTCTAAACCTTTTAACAGTAAAATATAAATCTGAAACTTCGTCAGTGTCTTTTTACGTCAGTTTCTAAACGATTTGAGGAGATGCATCCCGCCTAGACCTGTATTCTTATTTGTCTGAGCTAATCGATCGAGTAAGCTAATAGTAATGAATAACAAAATCACAAAAATACAGATGCATCTCATTGCGCCTGCTCACACGAGGCTTTAGGAGTAGTTCCCATATTGTGGCTTCAAGAAAATCTTTTTAAACTTTATAGCTTTTTTTTTAAATGTGAGATTATATTTTTTTTTTTTAACATCCGACTATTGTGCACACTTGGGCTAATGCAGACGATGGAATGATTAATAGCGTATGAAAATTCCAAGCCCTGGCCGGGAATCGAACCCGGGTCCTCGGGGTGAAAGTCCAGTACGCTATCAATTAGGCCAACGAGGCGGTTCTGAGATTATAGTGTCAAATTTAGTGTTCGTTTAGTTAAAAATAATAATAATGATTGTATCGCTCGATAACACTTATACGGGGAGCTCGTACGAAGTTGTTTAACGTTAGGTTAATTTCGAGGTTATGTTTACTTTTTTAACTTCCCAGTCGGCATAGTGGTTAAAATATTTAACTGCAAGCGTAGTGAATATTTTTTTTTTTTTTTTTTTGGTGTTTAACGTCCGACTATTGTGCACACTTGGGCTAATGCAGACGGTGGGGATGATTTATAGCGTATGAAAATGCCAAGCCCTCGCCGGGAATCGAACCCGGATCCTCGGGGTGAAAGCCTAGTACGCTATCCACTAGGCCACCGAGGCGGCTGCGTAGTGAATAAAGAAAATATTCAATCTCGCCGGTCTAGCGAACGTGCAGGTGGGCTCGTACCGAATCAGTGTATTTCGCACTTCCGTATGCTAAACCTTTGAAAACTGTCTGGTATAAGACCATCCGCTTTGAAGATTTTCGTCAGAATGAGCGGTTCGCAGTAATTCCGTTTTCAATGATTGCGACACGCACCGTTTAGCAGATAGTAAAGGAAGCAAATTTCCAATCAATAACAAAATCGCATACATAACCAGCGTTAAATCTGTCTAATCAGCATTTTGAATTTTCCAGATAACATTGAACATAAGAAAATACACTCGCATTGCCGCTACGTTCACAGTATTTATTTGAACATCAATTTGTGCAGACTTCAACGCTAATTACGATGACGGAATCAAATTTTCGGAATATTAAAATACATTTTTTAAAAATTTTTTTTACATTTGGAATCACCGCCATTCTGAAACGGCTGATCGGTTTTGCCAGGTAACAAACTTGTCCAACAAATTTTACGGTAGAACAGAAAAAATGGGAAGTGAAAAATTGTTGGAGTACCAAATTTTGACAGTACACCCACACACATACCCACACACACCAACACCCCCCACACACGCCAACACCCCCACACACGCCAACACCCCCACACATACACACACACACCCACACACTGCAACACCTCCCACACACATACACACACACACACACCCACACACACACATACACACCCACCCACACAAACACGCACGCACGCACACACACACACACACACACATACACCCACCCCACACACACATACACAAACACCCACACACATACCCACACACACTCACACCTCCACACACATACACCCACACACCCTTCCTCCCCCACACTCACAAACACGCACGCAAAGACACACACACACACATACACCCCCCACACACACATATACAAACACCCACACACATACCCACACACACTCACACCTCCACACACATACACTCACACACCCTCCCTCCCCCACACTCACAAACACGCACGCACACACACACACACACACACACCACCCACCCACACACACACACACACACACACACACACACACACACACATACACCCCACACATACACACACATACACAAACACCCACACACATACCCACACACACTCACACCTCCACACACATACACCCACACACCCTACCTCTCTCACACTCACAAACACGCACGCAAACACACACACACACACACACACACACACATACATACATACACACCCACCCACACAAACACGCACGCACACACACACACCACCCACACACACACACATACACCCCCCACACACACATACACAAACACCCACACACATACCCACACACACTCACACCTCCACACACATACACCCACACACCCTCCCTCCCCCACACTCACAAACACGCACGCAAACACACACACACACACACACAAATACAGTAGAAAATATTGTATTTCGACCAGTTATACGAAGCCATCCTCTGAAAGAAAATTGATGGTACAGTTTATCGAGGGGGAGGCAGACAGGACGTGCTGGAAAGTTGTTTTGGTAGAGAACAAATGTGTGGTTAGCATATTGCTATTCTATAGTTCTGTTCTGTTCTCGACCAGGATTGCTAATCTTCCTTATAATGCTGAGTAAACAGCAGAATCTCGCCTGGGAATCAAATCGGTCACCTTTCGCCAATAAGGAGAGAACCCCGTTTAGTTTCGGTTTATTATTATATGTTCTTAAGCCATTATATTTTCGTTGAGAGATTTAATGAAACTGTTCCGAAGCATATGAAAGAAGAATCAACCAAATATTCTTGGATATTGTGCAGTTTTGAGATTTGAAAACTACTTTGTTCTCGTATTGCGCTTCATATTAGAAAAATTAAAATAAAAGAAGTAAAATTGACAATAGTTATTGTGGGTCTAATAAATTTTGCAGTCTTAAGTTTGTTTAAATAAAGGTATCACCAAATGAATATTATGTGATAAACGTTAGTCTAACGAGTTACTTATTTCGTTGCAGGTATGTGGATCTTGGTCTATCCAAGTTGTTGGTTACCAAACGAATATTGCGTAATAACGTTAGTCTAACGAGTTATTTATTTCGTTGCAGGTATGTGGATCTTGGTCTATCCAAGTTGTTGGTTACCAAACGAATATTGCGTGATAAACGTTAGTCTAACGAGTTATTTATTTCGTTGCAGGTATGTGGATCTTGGTCTATCCAAGTTGTTGGTTACCAAACGAATATTGCGTAATAACGTTAGTTTAACGAGTTATTTATTTCGTTGCAGGTATGTGGATCTTGGTCTATCCAAGTTGTTGGTTACCAAACGAATATTGCGTAATAACGTTAGTCTAACGAGTTATTTATTTCGTTGCAGGTATGTGGATCTTGGTCTATCCAAGTTGTGTTGGTTACCAAACGAATATTATGTGATAAACGTTAGTCTAACGAGTTATTTATTTCGTTGCAGGTATGTGGATCTTGGTCTATCCAAGTTGTTGGTTACTAAACGAATATTGTGTGATAAAAGTTAGTTTGTCTAACGAGTTATTTATTTCGTTGCAGGTATGTGGATCTTGGTCTATCCAAGTTGTTGGTTACCAAACGAATATTATGTGATAAACGTTAGTCTAACGAGTTATTTATTTCGTTGCAGGTATGTGGATCTTGGTCTATCCAAGTTGTTGGTTACCAAACGAATATTGTGTGATAAATATTAGTCTAACGAGTTATTTATTTCGTTGCAGGTATGTGGATCTTGGTCTATCCAAGTTATTGGTTTCCAAACGAATATTGTGTGATAAAAGTTAGTTTGTCTAACGAGTTATTTATTTCGTTGCAGGTATGTGGATCTTGGTCTATCCAAGTTATTGGTTTCCAAACGAATATTATGTGATAAAAGTTAGTTTGTTTAACGAGTTATTTATTTCGTTGCAGGTATGTGGATCTTGGTCTATCCAAGTTATTGGTTTCCAAACGAATATTGTGTGATAAAAGTTAGTTTGTTTAACGAGTTATTTATTTCGTTGCAGGTATGTGGATCTTGGTCTATCCAAGTTATTGGTTTCCAAACGAATATTGTGTGATAAAAGTTAGTTTGTCTAACGAGTTATTTATTTCGTTGCAGGTATGTGGATCTTGGTCTATCCAAGTTATTGGTTTCCAAACGAATATTGTGTGATAAAAGTTAGTTTGTTTAACGAGTTATTTATTTCGTTGCAGGTATGTGGATCTTGGTCTATCCAAGTTATTGGTTTCCAAACGAATATTGTGTGATAAAAGTTAGTTTGTCTAACGAGTTATTTATTTCGTTGCAGGTATGTGGATCTTGGTCTATCAAGTTATTGGTTTCCAAACGAATATTGTGTGATAAAAGTTAGTTTGTCTAACGAGTTATTTATTTCGTTGCAGGTATGTGGATCTTGGTCTATCCAAGTTGTTGGTTACCAAACGAATATTGTGTGATAAACGTTAGTTTGTTTAACGAGTTATTTATTTCGTTGCAGGTATGTGGATCTTGGTCTATCCAAGTTGTTGGTTACCAAACGAATATTGTGTGATAAACGTTAGTTTGTTTAACGAGTTATTTATTTCGTTGCAGGTATGTGGATCTTGGTCTATCCAAGTTATTGGTTTCCAAACGAATATTGTGTGATAAAAGTTAGTTTGTCTAACGAGTTATTTATTTCGTTGCAGGTATGTGGATCTTGGTCTATCCAAGTTGTTGGTTACCAAACGAATATTGTGTGATAAAAGTTAGTTTGTCTAACGAGTTATTTATTTCGTTGCAGGTATGTGGATCTTGGTCTATCCAAGTTGTTGGTTACCAAACGAATATTGTGTGATAAACGTTAGTTTGTTTAACGAGTTATTTATTTCGTTGCAGGTATGTGGATCTTGATCTATCCAAGTTGTTGGTTACCAAACGAATATTGTGTGATAAACGTTAGTTTGTTTAACGAGTTATTTATTTCGTTGCAGGTATGTGGATCTTGGTCTATCCAAGTTATTGGTTTCCAAACGAATATTGTGTGATAAAAGTTAGTTTGTCTAACGAGTTATTTATTTCGTTGCAGGTATGTGGATCTTGGTCTATCCAAGTTGTTGGTTACCAAACGAATATTGTGTGATAAAAGTTAGTTTGTCTAACGAGTTATTTATTTCGTTGCAGGTATGTGGATCTTGGTCTATCCAAGTTGTTGGTTACCAAACGAATATTGTGTGATAAACGTTAGTTTGTTTAACGAGTTATTTATTTCGTTGCATGTATGTGGATCTTGGTCTATCCAAGTTGTTGGTTACCAAACGAATATTGCGTGATAAACGTTAGTCTAACGAGTTATTTATTTCGTTGCAGGTATGTGGATCTTGGTCTATCCAAGTTGTTGGTTGCCAAACGAATATTGTGTGATAAAAGCTTGTCTAGCCAGTTTATTTGTTACGTTATTCGTGTGTGGACCTTGATGTACCAATTTGTTAGTTACTAAAGCAATATTGTGTGATAAACTTTTGTCTAACGAATTATTTATTACGTTGCAGGTATGTGGACCTTGTCAAAGAATGTATTAATAGATTATTAATATATGAAAGTATGAAAGGAAACTTATGCTTGGAGCATAACGCTGAAGTGGTCAGGCTAATTAAAAATGTCCGTATAAATTGTTCGCTTCTTAAAGGCTTCTTAAGACAATGCGAAGGAAGAAGTGCCTAAAAACAAACGTAAGAAGAAGTTATACATTGTTAAATACATATTTTATAATTTGAACCAGTAAGTAAAACTGTTCACTCTAATTATTGTTCAAGTACTGTATTAACTCGAAACGTACGATTTGAATTTTTAAGGTAATATAAAAGATTGAAATAACTGTCAACAATATTTGTTAGTTTTTCGCTATTTATATTTGGACAACCTTCATTCTGTCACAACTTATACGTAAAGCTAAGGGACGGAAGCTAATTTTTATACGTTTGTAAAATAATTGTGTAAAATTTAAAATTTGTACATTAGTTTTTGTTTTTCGACTCAGTAAACGTAGTTATCTGTTGTTCGTCTGTACAATGTCTGTCCGCTGTCCGTCTGTAACCTCAGTGGACATCGCGCATCGTCTTTCCTGAAGATCTGGTTTTATGAAATAAATATAATCATATTTGCCTTATTCAATAGCTCTAAATAAATGTAAACTTAAGCAGTCAATGGTTCACATGGAGTTACAGAAAAAAAACACAATATTGTAACGACTCCCGTTCTACTAGAAGCCGACCAAATGTGAAGTCATATTCGCAGTAGCGATGACTGCGTACAGTTTAACTTCAGTGAAACGTTAAATTAAATTCAGGAAGAATTTGTTATGAAAACGTTTTTACTCGAGGACATTTCAAGACTGTTTCTGTACGGGCAGCTGGGAAACTATCGTTAATTCAAACACAGTGAATTGTTTTAACACTCGAATGGATCGTATGACCTACATACGGTATCGATTTCCACGATATGTTTTTGAAAAATTGTTCCACCATGTCAAGAGGCCTGTTACTTAATTTAACAACTCAGTCGGAAAACGTTTAACGACCTATCTGATGTAGAAAATACTTAAACAGTTTTTTTATTCGAATAAAAATATCGAGTGTTTCTAAACAGACCGAGTGTATCTAAACAGAAAACACACCGAGTATATTTAATCAGACTGAGTGTATTTAAGCAGACTGAGTGTACCTAAACATACCGAGTGTATCTAGGCAGACCGAGTGTATCTAAACAGACCAAGTGTATCTAAACAAACCGAGTGTATTTAAACAGAGTGATTGTATCTAAAAAGACTTACTGTTCCTAAACAGACCGTGTGTGTCTAAACATACTGTGTGTCTAAACAGACCGCGTGTATCTAAACAGAAAACAGACCGAGTATATTTAATCAGACTGAGTGTATCTAAACATACTGAGTGAA
The DNA here is from genome assembly GCA_022606455.1 of Callitettix versicolor. Taxonomy (NCBI): domain Eukaryota; kingdom Metazoa; phylum Arthropoda; class Insecta; order Hemiptera; family Cercopidae; genus Callitettix; species Callitettix versicolor. The sequence goes on along the minus strand of CM040182.1, from coordinate 68,091,125 downwards.
TCTAAGCAGACTGATTGTACCTAAACATACCGAGTGTATCTAAACAGAGTATTTCTAAACAAACCGAGTGTATTTAAACAGAGCGATTGTATCTAAAAAGACTTACTATTCCTAAACAGACCGTGTGTGTCTAAACATACTGTGTGTCTAAACATACCGAGTGTATCTAAACAGACCGCGTATTTCTAAACAAACCGAGTGTATTTAAACAGAGCGATTGTATCTAAAAAGACTTACTGTTCCTAAACAGACCGTGTGTGTCTAAACCTACTGTGTGTCTAAACATACCGAGTGTATCTAAACAGACCGCGTATTTCTAAACAAACCGAGTGTATTTAAACAGAGCGATTGTATCTAAAAAGACTTACTGTTCCTAAACAGACCGTGTGTGTCTAAACATACTGTGTGTCTAAACATACCGAGTGTATCTAAACAGACCGCGTATTTCTAAACAAACCGAGTGTATTTAAACAGAGCGATTGTATCTAAAAAGACTTACTGTTCCTAAACAGACCGTGTGTGTCTAAACATACTGTGTGTCTAAACATACCGAGTGTATCTAAACAGACCGCGTATTTCTAAACAAACCGAGTGTATTTAAACAGAGCGATTGTATCTAAAAAGACTTACTGTTCCTAAACAGACCGTGTGTGTCTAAACGTACTGTGTGTCTAAACATACCGAGTGTATCTAAACAGACCGCGTATTTCTAAACAAACCGAGTGTATTTAAACAGAGCGATTGTATCTAAAAAGACTTACTGTTCCTAAACAGACCGTGTGTGTCTAAACATACTGTGTGTCTAAACATACCGAGTGTATCTAAACAGACCGCGTATTTCTAAACAAACCGAGTGTATTTAAACAGAGCGATTGTATCTAAAAAGACTTACTATTCCTAAACAGACCGTGTGTGTCTAAACATACTGTGTGTCTAAACATACCGAGTGTATCTAAACAGACCGCGTATTTCTAAACAAACCGAGTGTATTTAAACAGAGCGATTGTATCTAAAAAGACTTACTGTTCCTAAACAGACCGTGTGTGTCTAAACATACTGTGTGTCTAAACATACCGAGTGTATCTAAACAGACCGCGTATTTCTAAACAAACCGAGTGTATTTAAACAGAGCGATTGTATCTAAAAAGACTTACTGTTCCTAAACAGACCGTGTGTGTCTAAACATACTATGTGTGTCTAAACAGGCCGAGTGTATCTAAACAGACCGAGTGTGTCTAAGCAGGCCGTGTGTGTCTAAACAGAAACTAAACAGACCGAGTGTGTGTAAACAACCGAGTGTATCTAAACAGACCGAGTATAATTAAACAGATTGAATGTACATAAACATTCATATGTACATAAACATAAGAATATGTATAAACAATCCGAGTGTGCCTAAGAAAACCGAGTATATCTAAAGAGACTCACTGTTCCTAAACAGACCGAATGTATTTAAGAGACCGAGCGTATCTAAACAGATTGAGTGCATCTAAACAGACCAATGTGTCTACACAGATCGATTGTATCTTAACAGACCTGTTGTATCTGAACACAATGCATGTACCTAAGCAAACCGAGTTCGCTCAACAAACCGAGTGTATTTAAGAGATCGAGTGTATCTAAGCATACCGGGTATGCCTAAACAAACCGAATGTATTTAGCAGACTGAGTATATCGAAACAGACCGGGTATAATTAACTAATCGAATGTACTTAAACAGACCGAGTATATCTAATCAGACTTACTGTTACTAAATAGACCAAGTGTATTTAAGAGATCGAGTATAACTAAACAGAGTGTATCTAAACATACTGTAGTGTATCTAAACAAACCCAACGTATCTAAACAGTTTTGGTATATAATTAAACATACCGAGTGTATGTTAACAGACCGGGTGTGTCTGAACAGACTGATTATATCTCAACAGACTGAGTGTATCTAAACAGACCTATTGACGGTACTACGTTACTGTATGTACAATATCGAGTATTAGCTTTTCTCTCACTAATTCAATGTAATGTTTGAATTGAAAACCCTCTGCTGACCACGTGAGCACACTTGTCAGTGGTTGATTATAGTGGGGTACACCACTGTAGGCCTATTTATGGAATAAGCGAACCGTTATTGAATTTATAAGTGGGTTTATCTCATATTAATTAAATTATTGATTTCTATAATTATGCCAAATTATCTCTGTTTTGTTAAACTGTGCCGCTTACATGTGTTTTGTCTGTAAGCGTATTCATGTAAAACGAACTTTTTTTTTAATTACAGCAATTTTGTTAAAAGATGGGAAATTATAATTAAAAAAAAAATTAAGTTACCGCTAAAGAGTGAGAAGAATAATATTTGCGAGTTACTTTATCTAAATACCGACTGAATTGACAGAATTTACTCTTTATAATTTTTGTGTTACTTCCTTTCAATACTAACTGAATTAACGAAATTTATGTTTCATAACTTGTGTGACATATTCACTCAATACTAGTTGAATTGACGGAATTTACCTTTCATAACTTTTATGTTACACCCTTTCAATACCAGTTGAATTGACAGAATATATCTTTAATAACCTATATTACTCGCACTCAGTACTAGTTGAATTGACGGAATTTGCCTTTCATAACTTTTGTTACACCCTTTCAATACCAGTTGAATTGACAGAATATATCTTTAATAACCTATATTACTCGCACTCAGTACTAGTTGAATTGACGGAATTTACCTTTCATAACTTTTGTGTTACATTCTTTCATTACTAACTGAATTGACGAAATTTATCTCTCATAACTTATGTGTTATACCCACTGAGTACCAATTCATTTGACGGAACTTACTTTTCATGACTTCTGTGTTACACCCTTGCAATACAAATTGAATTGACAGAATATACCTTTCGTAAATTACGTGTTATATCCACTCAGTACCAGTTGAATTGACGGAATGACTTTTCATAACTTTCATTACTGTGAAGTCTACAACACTCAGCGTTATGATATAATCATAAATAAGCATGAAGCTTTCTTTTATGTGATGAACGCATATTTAACACGAAGCAAATTTCCAAAAAATAACAGTATAAAAATTATGTTTTTAACTAAACGTTTTTGAAAATCCCATATCACTAACATGTCAATTTAAACCTTCAATAAAATGGTATTTGCTATTTTTTTAAATTAACTTTAAAATATGAAAATAATCTCTGACGGCTGACAGATTTAATTTCCGTGTTTTCAATGGAATTTTGTAATTTGAAATGATAATTTATGCAGATTTTATCGTTCATTGGTTAAATAATGTTTTCGTTAAAGTAATATAAAAATATATTTTTTTAACATTTGTAATATTTAATTTTCAACTGTTTTGAACGCATTTTGCTGGGTACTGGGCTAAAAACGTCTAGCCAATTACCAGAATCGAACTTTTCAATATATCTAAAGATCTCACTTCACTTTCCAACATAAAAGCACTACTGCACGGATACACTAACTCTTACAATTCGCTGTCGAGTCTAAAAAGTTTGTTTCCGCCGCAGTTTCGTTTAAGCGTCAAATATTCGATAAGTGATAATTCCGAGTTGAAAAATTATTTCAAACGTCGAACATTATTTTTATGGGCGATAAATCCAACATGGCGCCCGACCTCGAGACATAGTGTCGCATTTTTGTAGCTGTCAAAATCGCTAATCCATTCCGTCGGAGAAACCTGAGCCCGTCATTTTTAAATTTGACGATTTGTTTTTTTATTTTTGTCGGTGGGACGAGTTGGCGTTGATAACCCGGGGATGGGATTCAGTTTTAATGCCAAATGTGTTCGGTGTTTCGCTAAAAAAATTGGATACTTGGTCTATTGCCTTTCTCATTACTGTAGACTGTTGTAATTTACAAGTAATTAATTTTTTAATTAACTAACATTGTTCATGTCATATACTTATACTCGAGTAGTTAGTGTTGAGAGCTATACACCGGGCATTTGTTTTAACTTAACGTGATTTTTGTTCAACTCTGTTTAGCTTGAATAATTGTAAAATAATATTTTTCAACGAGAAACATAAAAGGAAACTTACACTCTTTGAAAATTTATCGCCGAGTTCTGCAACCGCACAACTGACTGACAACGATGAGACTACCGATGAAAATAAATTCACATTTACATTCTATAAATTTATCGTCGAGGCTGCAATCGCACAACTGACTGACAACGATGAGACTACCGATGAAAATAAATTCACATTTACATTCTATAAATTTATCGTCGAGGCTGCAATCGCACAACTGACTGACAACGATGAGACTACCGATGAAAATAAATTCACATTTACATTCTATAAATTTATCGTCGAGGCTGCAATCGCACAACTGACTGACAACGATGAGACTACCGATGAAAATAAATTCACATTTACATTCTATAAATTTATCGTCGAGGCTGCAATCGCACAACTGACTGTCAACGATCAGACTACCGATGAAAATAAATTCACATTTACATTCTATAAATTTATCGTGGAGGCTGCAATCGCACAACTGACTGTCAACGATCAGACTACCGATGAAAATAAATTCACATTTACATTCTATAAATTTATCGCCGAGTTCTGCAACCGCACAACTGACTGACAACGATGAGACTACCGATGAAAATAAATTCACATTTACATTCTATAAATTTATCGTCGAGGCTGCAATCGCACAACTGACTGACAACGATGAGACTACCGATGAAAATAAATTCACATTTACATTCTATAAATTTATCGTCGAGGCTGCAATCGCACAACTGACTGTCAACGATCAGACTACCGATGAAAATAAATTCACATTTACATTCTATAAATTTATCGTCGAGGCTGCAATCGCACAACTGACTGACAACGATGAGACTACAGATGAAAATAAATTCACATTTACATTCTATAAATTTATCGCCGAGGTCTGCAATCGCACAACTGACTGTCAACGATGAGACTACCGATGAAAATAAATTCACATTTACATTCTATAAATTTATCGTCGAGGCTGCAATCGCACAACTGACTAACAACGATGAGACTACCGATGAAAATAAATTCACATTTACACTCTATAAATTTATCGTCGAGGCTGCAATCGCACAACTGACTGACAACGATGAGACTACCGATGAAAATAAATTCACATTTACACTCTATAAATTTATCGTCGAGGCTGCAATCGCACAACTGACTGACAACGATGAGACTATCGATGAAAATAAATTCACATTTACATTCTTTAAATTTATCGTCGAGGCTGCAATCGCACAACTGACTGACAACGATGAGACTACCGATGAAAATAATTTCACATTTATATTTTATAAATTTATCGCCGAGGCTGCAACGCACAACTGACTGACAACGATGAGACTACCGATGAAAATAAATTCACATTTACATTCTTTAAAATTTATCGTCGAGGCTGCAATCGCACAACTGACTGACAACGATCAGACTATCGATGAAAATAAATTGACATTTACATTCTTTAAATTTATCGTCGAGGCTGCAATCGCACAACTGACTGACAACGATGAGACTACCGATGAAAATAAATTCACATTTATATTTTTTAAATTTATCGCCGAGGCTGCAACGCACAACTGACTGACAACGATGAGACTATCGATGAAAATAAATTCACATTTACATTCTTTAAATTTATCGTCGAGGCTGCAATCGCACAACTGACTGACAACGATCAGACTATCGATGAAAATAAATTCACATTTATATTTTATAAATTTATCGCCGAGGCTGCAACGCACAACTGACTGACAACGATGAGACTACCGATGAAAATAAATTCACATTTACATTCTTTAAATTTATCGCCGAGGCTGCAATCGCACAACTGACTGACAACGATGAGACTACCGATGAAAATAATTTCACATTTATATTTTATAAATTTATCGCCGAGGCTGCAACGCACAACTGACTGACAACGATGAGACTACCGATGAAAATAAATTCACATTTTCATTCTTTAAAATTTATCGTCGAGGCTGCAATCGCACAACTGACTGACAACGATCAGACTATCGATGAAAATAAATTGACATTTACATTCTTTAAATTTATCGTCGAGGCTGCAATCGCACAACTGACTGACAACGATGAGACTACCGATGAAAATAAATTCACATTTATATTTTTTAAATTTATCGCCGAGGCTGCAACGCACAACTGACTGACAACGATGAGACTATCGATGAAAATAAATTCACATTTACATTCTTTAAATTTATCGTCGAGGCTGCAATCGCACAACTGACTGACAACGATCAGACTATCGATGAAAATAAATTCACATTTATATTTTATAAATTTATCGCCGAGGCTGCAACGCACAACTGACTGACAACGATGAGACTACCGATGAAAATAAATTCACATTTACATTCTTTAAATTTATCGTCGAGGCTGCAACCGCACAACTGACTGACAACGATGAGACTACCGATGAAAATAAATTCACATTTACATTCTTTAAATTTATCGTCGAGGCTGCAATCGCACAACTGACTGACAACGATCAGACTATCGATGAACATAAATTCACATTATTTTTTTATAAATTTATCGCCGAGGCTGCAATCGCACAACTGACTGACAACGATGAGACTACCGATGAAAATAAATTCACATTTACATTCTTTAAATTTATCGCCGAGGCTGCAATCGCACAACTGACTGACAACGATCAGACTATCGATGAACATAAATTCACATTTATATTTTATAAATTTATCGCCGAGGCTGCAACGCACAACTGACTGACAACGATGAGACTACCGATGAAAATAAATTCACATTTACATTCTTTAAATTTATCGCCGAGACTGCAATCGCACAACTGACTGTCAACGATGAGACTACCGATGAAAATAAATTCACATTTACATTCTTTAAATTTATCGTCGAGGCTGCAATCGCACAACTGACTGACAACGATCAGACTATCGATGAACATAAATTCACATTTATATTTTATAAATTTATCGCCGAGGCTGCAATCGCACAACTGACTGACAACGATGAGACTACCGATGAAAATAAATTCACATTTACATTCTTTAAATTTATCGTCGAGGCTGCAATCGCACAACTGACTGACAACGATCAGACTATCGATGAACATAAATTCACATTTATATTTTATAAATTTATCGCCGAGGCTGCAACGCACAACTGACTGACAACGATGAGACTACCGATGAAAATAAATTCACATTTACATTCTTTAAATTTATCGCCGAGACTGCAATCGCACAACTGACTGTCAACGATGAGACTACCGATGAAAATAAATTCACATTTACATTCTTTAAATTTATCGCCGAGACTGCAATCGCACAACTGACAGACAACGATGAGACTACCGATGAAAATAAATTCACATTTACATTCTATAAATTTATCGCCGAGGTCTGCAACCGCACAACTGACTGACAACGATGAGACTACCGATGAAAATAAATTCACATTTACATTCTATAAATTTATCGTCGAGGCTGCAATCGCACAACTGACTGACAACGATGAGACTACCGATGAAAATAAATTCACATTTACATTCTTTAAATTTATCGCCGAGGTCTGCAATCGCACAACTGACTGTCAACGATGAGACTACCGATGAAAATAAATTCACATTTACATTCTATAAATTTATCGTCGAGGCTGCAATCGCACAACTGACTGACAACTATCAGACCACCTACAACTACAACCAA
>CM040182.1:68053370-68073370 GCA_022606455.1 Callitettix versicolor | reverse complement strand
TCCGGCTTTCATCCCTACAGACGGTTGATCGACAAATGAAGCGTTTCCGGCTTTTATTCCGACAGACGGTTGATCGACAAATGAAGCGTTTCCGGCTTTTATTCCGACAGACGGTTGATCGATAAACGAACCGTTACTGGCCTTTATTCCGATAGACTGGTTGGTCGACAAACGAAAGCGTTTTCGGCTTTCATCCCTACAGACGGTTAGTCAACAAACGATGCGATTGCGGCTTTTATTCCGACAGACGGTTGATCGACAAACGAAGCGTTTTCGGCTTTTATTCCGACAGACGGTTGATCGACAAATGAAGCGTTACTGGCTTTTATTCCGATATACTGGTTGGTTGACAAACGAGACGTTTCTGGCTTTTATTCCGATATACTGGTTGGTCTACAAACGAAGCGTTTTCGGCTTTCATCCCTACAGACGGATGATCGACAAATGAAGCGTTTCCGGCTTTTATTCCGACAGACGGTTGATCGACAAATGAAGCGTTTCCGGCTTTTATTCCGACAGACGGTTGATCGATAAACGAACCGTTACTGGCCTTTATTCCGATAGACTGGTTGGTCGACAAACGAAAGCGTTTTCGGCTTTCATCCCTACAGACGGTTAGTCGACAAACGAAGCGATTGCGGCTTTTATTCCGACAGACGGTTGATCGACAAATGAAGCGTTTTCGGCTTTTATTCCGACAGACGGTTTATCGATAAACGAACTGTTACTGGCCTTTATTCCGATAGACTGGTTGGTCGACAAACGAAAGCGTTTTCGGCTTTCATCCCTACAGACGGTTAGTCAACAAACGAAGCGATTGCGGCTTTTATTCCGACAGACGGTTGATCGACAAACGAAGCGTTTTCGGCTTTTATTCCGACAGACGGTTGATCGACAAATGAAGCGTTACTGGCTTTTATTCCGATATACTGGTTGGTTGACAAACGAGACGTTTCTGGCTTTTATTCCGATATACTGGTTGGTCTACAAACGAAGCGTTTTCGGCTTTCATCCCTACAGAAGGTTGATCGACAAATGAAGCGTTTCCGGCTTTTATTCCGACAGACGGTTGATCGACAAATGAAGCGTTTCCGGCTTTTATTCCGACAGACGGTTGATCGACAAATGAAGCGTTTCCGGCTTTTATTCCGACAGACGGTTGATCGATAAACGAACCGTTACTGGCCTTTATTCCGATAGACTGGTTGGTCGACAAACGAAAGCGTTTTCGGCTTTCATCCCTACAGACGATTAGTCGACAAACGAAGCGATTGCGGCTTTTATTCCGACAGACGGTTGATGGACAAATGAAGCGTTTCTGGCTTTTATTCCGATAGACGGTTGATCGATAAACGAACCGTTACTGGCCTTTATTCCGATAGACTGGTTGGTCGACAAACGAAAGCGTTTTCGGCTTTCATCCCTACAGACGGTTAGTCGACAAACGAAGCGATTGCGGCTTTTATTCCGACAGACGGTTGATCGACAAATGAAGCGTTTCCGGCTTTTATTCCGACAGACGGTTGATCGACAAATGAAGCGTTACCGGCTTTTATTCCGACAGACGGTGATCGATAAACGAACCGTTACTGGCCTTTATTCCGATAGACTGGTAGGTCGACAAACGAAGCGTTTCCGGCTTTCATCCCTACAGACGGTTGATCGACAAATAAAGCGTTTCCGGCTTTTATTCCAACAGACGGTTGATCGATAAACGAACCGTTACTGGCCTTTATTCCGATAGACTGGTTGGTCGACAAACGAAAGCGTTTTCGGCTTTCATCCCTACAGACGATTAGTCGACAAACGAAGCGATTGCGGCTTTTATTCCGACAGACGGTTGATCGACAAATGAAGCGTTTCCGGCTTTTATTCCGACAGACGGTTGATTGACAAATGAAGCGTTTCCGGCTTTTATTCCGACAGACGGTTGATCGATAAACGAACCGTTACTGGCCTTTATTCCGATAGACTGGTAGGTCGACAAACGAAGCGTTTCCGGCTTTCATCCCTACAGACGGTTGATCGACAAATGAAGCGTTTCCGGCTTTTATTCCGACAGACGGTTGATCGATAAACGAACCGTTACTGGCCTTTATTCCGATAGACTGGTTGGTCGACAAACGAAAGCGTTTTCGGCTTTCATCCCTACAGACGGTTGGTCAACAAACGAAGCGATTGCGGCTTTCATCCCTACAGACGGTTGATCGACAAACGAAGCTTTTCCGGCTTTTATTCCGACAGACGTTTGATCGATAGACGAACCGTTACTGGCCTTTATTCGTTAATCCATCTACTGTAGGCCTACTACTTAACCCATATATATCTACTTCGTTAATCCATCTACTGTAGGCCTACTACTGAATCCGTATATATCTACTTCGTTAATCCATCTACTGTAGGCCTACTACTGAACCCATTTATATCTACTTCGTTAATCCATCTACTGTAGGCCTACTACTGAACCCATATATATCTACTTCGTTAATCCATGTACTGTAGGCCTACTACTGAACCAATGTTTACCTACTTCGTTAATCCATGTACTGTAGGCCTACTACTGAACCCATATATATCTACTTCGTTAATCCATCTACTGTAGGCCTACTACTGAACCCATTTATATCTACTTCGTTAATCCATCTACTGTAGGCCTACTACTGAACCCATTTATATCTACTTCGTTAATCCATGTACTGTAGGCCTACTACTGAACCCATTTATATCTTCTTCGTTAATCCATCTACTGTAGGCCTACTATTGAACCCATATATATCTACTTCGTTAATCCATGTACTGTAGGCCTACTACTGAACCCATTTATATTTACTTCGTTAATCCATCTACTGTAGGCCTACTACTGAACCCATTTATATCCACTTCGTTAATCCATCTACTGTAGGCCTACTACTGAACCCATTTATATCTACTTCGTTAATCCATCTACTGTAGGCCTACTACTGAACCCATTTATATCTACATCGTTAATCCATCTACTGTAGGCCTACTACTGAACCCATTTATATCTACTTCGTTAATCCATCTACTGTAGGCCTACTACTGAACCCATTTATATCTACTTCGTTAATCCATCTACTGTAGGCCTACTACTGAACCCATATATATCTACATCGTTAATCCATCTACTGTAGGCCTACTACTGAACCCATTTATATCTACTTTGTTAATCCATCTACTGTAGGCCTACTACTGAACCCATTTATATCTACTTCGTTAATCCATCTACTGTAGGCCTACTACTGAACCCAATAATGTGAAGCATAACTTTTAAAAAAACGTGTAATTAACTGCAAAATGTACAAAGATTTTCGAATAAAATAGTTTGGTTCAGCTTTCATTGAGACCTACAAACCTCGACAAGAGGTAATTGTAACGTAAGCTAATTCGGTTTAACTCAATTAGTCGTCCTTTCTTACAGGCGATGTTGCAGGAACATTTTATTTAACTGAAAAATTTCATTCAGTTGTTCAGTAAAATCTGTTCTAAGCTAAAGCCGCCTCGGTGGCCTAGTGGATAGCGTACTAGGCTTTCACCCCGAGGACCCGGGTTCGATTCCCGGCCAGGGTTTGGCATTTTCATAAGCTATAAATCATCCCATCGTCGGCATTAGCCCAAGTGTGCACAATAGTCGGACGTTATTTACAAAAAAAAAAAATGTTCTAATCAAATACGCGAGAAAGAAGAATTTTTGTTAATTTTCTAAATTAATTTAAGTGTAATATATTTAATTAAATTTTAATAAGCAACAATACCGAAGATACGTTGTACTTATTTTTACATATTTCGTTATATTTAATGTGACGACTGTATCGATTGGCTCGGAAGGGGTTGCAAAGCTCTAGCTGTACTTGCTTCAGTTTACTGTGCCGATAGTGGCTTAGTTCGGAGCATACGCTGGATGTGGCCGGAGCTGTTTCCTCACCCTAAAACCCATTTTATTTTCTACCGATCCCAAATCAAATAAAAGAACACGTGTTAGAAACTTCTAGTCGAAACCCAGTTACTGTCTTTCACGGTGTGGAGTCAAAGAACTCTACTTAAACATGAAATCAAATAAAGTTACAACCTAGTCACAGTTGTTCCACTTTCCTCTACGTTCTGCTTTACCGGAGCTCTCCACAAAAGTAATTTCATAAAGAATGAAAGAGGAACAAAATATATCGATGAAAATATATACAAACATATCATAAATATTTTATTTATTTTCTATGGTATTTCTAGAAATATGTTTCGCATGACGTGTTATCTACCGCTAAACTATAAGTAAAAATGTATAGAAAAGTGTTTAGAATAACAGAAAGCACTGTCACGTCACTGACTGATACGTTATGGAGCACAGTTAGAGTGTAAAAGCCTTGCAAAGCTCTGTCACGTTACTGACTGATACGTAACGGAGCACAGTTACAGTGAAATAGCAACTTGCAGCTCTGTCACGTCACTGACTGATATGTTAAGCCGCACCGTTTCAGTGAAATACTAAAATTGCAAAACTCTGTCACGTCACTGACTGATACGTTACGGAGCACAGTTAGAGTGAAAAAGCCAACTTGCAAAGCACTGTCACGTCACTGACTGATACGTTACGCCGCACCGTTTCAGTGAAATATTAAAATTGCAAAGCACTGTCACGTTACTGACTGATACGTTACGCCGCACACTTTCAGTGAAATACTAAAATTGCAAACCACTGTCGCGTTACTGACTGATACGTTACGCCGCACCGTTTCAGTGAAATATTAAAATTGCAAAGCACTGTCACGTTACTGACTGATACGTTACGCCGCACAGTTTCAGTGAACTATAAAAATTTAAAACACTGTCACGTTACTGACTGATACGTTACGCCGCACCGTTTCAGTGAAATACTAAAATTGCAAAGCACTGATACGTTACGCCGCACCGTTTCAGTGATATACTAAAATTGCAAACCACTGTCACGTTACTGGCTGATACGTTACGCCGCACTGTTTCAGTGAAATATTAAAATTGCAAAGCACTGTCACGTTACTGACTGATACGTTACGCCGCACCGGTTCAGTAAACTATAAAAATTTAAAGCACTGTCACGTTACTGACTGATACGTTACGCCGTACCGTTTCAGTGAAATACTAAAATTGCAAAGCACTGTCACGTTACTGACTGATACATTACGCCGCACTGTTTCAGTGAAATACTAAAATTGCAAAGCACTGATACGTTACGCCGCACCGTTTCAGTGAAATACTAAAATTGCAAAGCACTGATACGTTACGCCGCACCGTTTCAGTGAAATACTAAAATTGCAAAGCACTGTCACGTTACTGACTGATACGTTACGCCGCACCATTTCAGTGAAATATTAAAATTGCAAACCACTGTCACGTCACTGACTGATACGTTATGCCGCACCGTTTCAGTGAAATACTAAAATTGCAAAGCACTGTCACGTCACTGACTCATACGTTACGCCGCACCGTTTCAGTGAAATACTAAAATTGCAAAGCACTGTCACGTTACTGATTGATACGTTACTCTGCACCGTTTCAGTGAAATACTAAAATTGCAAAGCACTGTCACGTTTAACTGATACGTTACGCCGCACCGTTACAGTGAAATATCCAACTTGCAAAGCACTGTCATGTCACTGATTGATACGTTATGCCGCACCGTTTCAGAGAAATACTAAAATTGCAAAGCACTGTCACGTTACTGACTGATACGTTACTCTGCACCGTTTCAGTGAAATATTAAACTTGCAAAGCACTGTCACGTTTAACTGATACGTTACGCCGCACCGTTACAGTGAAATATCCAACTTGCAAAGCACTGTCATGTCACTGATTGATACGTTATGCCACACCGTTTCAGTGAAATACTAAAATTGCAAAGCACTGTCACGTCACTGACTCATACGTTACGGAGCACAGTTACAGTGAAATACCCAACTTGCAAAGCACTGTCACGTTACTGACTGATACGTTACGCTGCACCGTTTCAGTGAAATATTAAAATTGCAAAGCACTGTCACGTTACTGACTGATACGTTACTCTGCACCGTTTCAGTGAAATATTAAAATTGCAAAGCACTGTCACGTTTAACTGATACGTTACGCCGCACCGTTACAGTGAAATATCCAACTTGCAAAGCACTGTCATGTCACTGATTGATACGTTACTCTGCACCGTTTCAGTGAAATATTAAAATTGCAAAGCACTGTCACGTTTAACTGATACGTTACGCCGCACCGTTACAGTGAAATATCCAACTTGCAAAGCACTGTCATGTCACTGATTGATACGTTATGCCACACTGTTTCAGTGAAATACTAAAATTGCAAAGCACTGTCACGTCACTGACTCATACGTTACGGAGCACAGTTACAGTGAAATACCCAACTTGCAAAGCACTGTCATGTCAGTGATTGAATATGGACCTTAAACAACACTAATTTAACGAAATTAGATACAGTGAAATACCCAACTTGCAAAGCACTGTCACGTCACTGACTCATACGTTACCGAGCACAGTTACAGTGAAATACCCAACTTGCAAAGCACTGTCACGTCACTGACTCATACGTTACCGAGCACAGTTACAGTGAAATACCCAACTTGCAAAGCACTGTCATGTCACTGATTGATACGTTATGCCACACCGTTTCAGTGAAATACTAAAATTGCAAAGCACTGTCACGTCACTGACTCATACGTTACGGAGCACAGTTACAGTGAAATATCCAACTTGCAAAGCACTGTCACGTCACTGACTCATACGTTACCGAGCACAGTTACAGTGAAATACCCAACTTGCAAAGCACTGTCATGTCAGTGATTGAATATGGACCTTAAACAACACTAATTTAACGAAATTATTCGTCGTTTAAAGCTTTTATTGTGCAGTTACATTTCCTTCCCGCTCTCACTAAACCCACCAATAAAATGTAGTCCGCAAGGCGCAATACAATTTTTGTTGATTTGTGGTTTCTCCTGACGATTTTTAAGTAGATCCTTCTTTGATTAAAAATGAAGGTGATATATTAGCCATTTTAAGAGAGTGCTACATTGTTTTATTATCGGGGTTTATTTGTTTGTTATTAGCGTGTGAATTGTTATCGAAGAATTCTCCGTATATTTGGCTAGCAAGTAACAGATTAACATGCCTTATTATTTGGAACAGCAAGACAGTGATGCAAGTATCTTGCCTCTGGAACTTCAGGCTAAATAAAGTTGGCTGGGCAATGCAGAACAAAATAGTGCAATCTGACAGTGTTACACTTAAATAATGGTTTAAGCGCAAAAGAAATATTGACATACGGGTGACAATCGTCGATTTTTTTTAAGGCAAAAAGCACATTCAGGCTATTATCGCCGTCCTAAATGTAAGTGTGAGTGTAAAGTGTTAAAGTCGTAAGTGTAGTGTTGTAAGTGTAAGTGTGTGTTAGACTCGGGTACCGCGAGGGGCGTCTAAATCCTCTCAATAGGTGCAGCTAGTCTGCACCCCCTGCGGGGGGGACAATCGTCGATTTTTTTAAGGCAAAAAGTACATTCAGGCTATTATCGCCGTCCTAAATGTAAGTGTGAGTGTAAAGTGTTAAAGTCGTAAGTGTAGTGTTGTAAGTGTAAGTGTGTGTTAGACTCGGGTACCGCGAGGGGCGTCTAAATCCTCTCAATAGGTGCAGCTAGTCTGCACCCCCTGCGGGGGGGACAATCGTCGATTTTTTTTAAGGCAAAAAGTACATTCAAGCTATTATCGCCGTCCTAAATGTAAGTGTGAGTGTAAAGTGTTAAAGTCGTAAGTGTAGTGTTGTAAGTGTAAGTGTGTGTTAGACTCGGGTACCGCGAGGGGCGTCTAAATCCTCTCAATAGGTGCAGCTAGTCTGCACCCTCTGCGGGGGGGACAATCGTCGATTTTTTTAAGGCAAAAAGTACATTCAGGCTATTATCGACGTTTTAAATGTAAGTGAGTGTAAAGTGTTAAAGTCGCAAGTGTAGTGTTGTAAGTGTAAGTGTGTGTTAGACTCGGGTACCGCGAGGGACGTCTAAATCCTCTCAATAGGTGCAGCTAGTCTGCACCCCCTGCGGGGGGAGACAATCGTCGATTTTTTTAAGGCAAAAAGTACATTCAGGCTATTATCGACGTTTTAAATGTAAGTGTTAGTGTAAAGTGTTAAAGTCGCAAGTGTAGTGTTGTAAGTGTAAGTGTGTGTTAGACTCGGGTACCGCGAGGGACGTCTAAATCCTCTCAATAGGTGCAGCTAGTCTGCACCCCCTGCGACGGGATAATCGTCGATTTTTTTTAAGGCAAAAAGTACATTCAGGCTATTATCGCCTCCATAAATGTAAGTGTGAGTGTAAAGTGTTAAAGTCGCAAGTGTAGTGTTGTAAGTGTAAGTGTGTGTTAGACTCGGGTACCGCGAGGGACGTCTAAATCCTCTCAATAGGTGCAGCTAGTCTGCACACCCCTGCGAGGGGACAATCGTTGATACTTATGCTTGTATTGATCCATGTCCTTGCTTGTAAATGTCTGGTCTAGACGCAAAAGTAGCATTAGAAATTACCGTACATGTATTAACGTCCTAAGATATCGTGCTTTTACAAGAGATGTCCGTGTATCTAGAACAAGCGTATTCGAAGTGGCTATGACACCGGTCATTTTGCTGTGCCTCTGAACTGAAGCACCTTATGGTCGCAGGATCGAGACTGCATTTACTGCTGTAAGATTTAGCATTTTCTTTAACGCCGATCTCTCGCCCTCAGTCAAATTGGTATAAAATATTGGCGAAAAAAATCTACAAGTGATGCCGGAGTTACTGTAAGCAGCACAACCTGCTGAGCGCTTTTACAGATCAGCCGCTTTGAAAAGGGCCTGGCTAAGAACACCAATGGGACAGAGAGAAAAAATGTGCGAGTGAGAGGTCAAGAGTTTTTCTTTAACTATCGCTAAGTAGTAACATTCTGTAAACTCAGAGTGGCAGACGTTGGATTGAACTGGAAGGGAATTCTCCTACACGCGCAAACTGTTTACTATGTGACTGGGTTATAAATACAACATTCGTTGTTAATAAAAAATTAAAATAATAAACAGCGTTATTTTGTTTTTGTTTTTTTTTATGTGCCTACAATAGGCCTACATATAGGACTTAAGGCACAGTCAGAAAACGTATCTCTTGTAATAATAAGCTTGCAGGTCCTTTTTATGTGCTTTCTCCTTTCTTGTTCTTAAAGATTTTTTTTAAGGCGAAAAGCACATTGAGGCTGTTATTGCCTCCCTAAATGTAAGTGTGAGTGTAAAGTGTTAAAGTCGTAAGTGCAGTGTTGTAAGTGTAAGTGTTTGTTAGACTCGGGTACCGCGAGAGACGTCTAAATCCTCTCAATAGGTGCAGCTAGTCTTGCTCTTGAAGAATTTATTTGTACACAATATAATGTAATTTAGTTTCCGTTGACAGAAAACGCTATGCGAACTTCACGTATTCGTGTGTTAGTGAACTTTCAACTCGTTTTATTGTGTGTTTGTGACTTGAAAAGTGAATACGACATGATGGCAAGGACTTTAATGTTTTCGTATTTTTAAATTGTACAAACACTGTACCTTTTTCAGAGCTTTTGTTTTTTTTTTTTTATTTTAAGGCGAAAAGCTCATTAAGGCTATTGTCGCTTCACTGAATGTAAGTATGAGTGTAAAGTGTTAAAATCGTAAGTGTAGTGTTGTAGGTGTTAGACTCGGGTACCGCGAGGGACGTCTAAATCCTCTCAATAGGTGCAAGTATTCTGCACCCCCTGCGGGGTCAGAGCACTGGATTCTATAGACTACAATTTGGATTCTACAGACTAAATCATTTGTGTTGTTTATTCGTGCAGTGTGTGTGTGTGTGTGTGTGTGTGTGTGTGTGTGTGTGTGTTTATAAATTGTTATCTACACCGGTATTGTACGCCATCTTTGTTTCTACCGAATATTACCAACCTTACATAGATTTTATTACCGAATTATGTGTTATCGATTAAGTCAGGGGAGGTGTATGGGCGTGGCTTATTCAAGCGACTTGTGTATTAATTAAGATACAGTTTTCTCATTGATAATTAACTAAAAACACGCTATGCTATGAGAATAAATGAATCGATCGGAATCTTCACAGTAAACGTCCGACCCACATCCTTTTCATTAGGCATTGTCAATAATCCTTTAATTTTGGAGTTATTTATAGGATCCGTGCGTAATGGATGATCGGGGAGGTCACTATAGCGTTTCAACGGTGATTCGAGTGTATTATTATTTACTATTATTAAAAACGAGTTATAATTTAAACTATTTTAAAACCTCCGAGTAAAAATGGTGGAAAACTTATTCCCGCTTTCGTGATGAAAAATTCTAAATTGTGGAAGAAAATAGACGAGTTGTTTGTGTCCAGGTTCCTTTAATTTAAACATTAGGTAATGTACAATTTTTTTTGGAAATTAAAAAAAATTTATAAAAACAACAAAACGTGACGGTTTGAACGAAACTGGATTTAAATTTGAAGTATGTCTGACTTCCCTGGACTTTTGCTTTCGTTATGTGCTACAAGGCCTATCATTTCACCCGCGGCAGATTAAATTTATTACGACAAATAACGATTTTTAGCCACTTATTACGGAACTATATTCTGACATCAACTTTTATCATCCGCCATGACACTAGTGTGAAGGTGTAATGTATACATTGTTTCGGGAATACGAGTTATGTACGTAACAACTGAGTTAACACCCAACAGCTAATTCGAGTTAGGTTTTTTTTTAAAAAAAAAGATATATTTTTTTCATTTTTAACAACACACATTTCATTAAACCCCCAACAGCAGAGTCTAGTTAGGTTAAATACGCAACAGCCGAATCGAGGTAGTTTATGAAGTTTGTTTTAATGTATATTCTTTTCATTATCGATAACACGCATTTAATTAACAATAACACGCATTTAATTAACAATAACACGCATTTAATTAACAATAACACGCATTTAATTAATAACAACACGCATTTAATTAATATTATCACGTATTTAATTAACAATAACACGCATTTAATTAACAATAACACACATTTAATTAACAATAACACGCATTTAATTAACAATAACACGCATTTAATTAACAATAACACGAATTTATTTAATAATAACACGCATTTAATTAATATTATCACGTATTTAATTAATAATAACACGCATTTAATTAATAATAACACGTGTTTAATAATAAAATTTAATTTATCGTGTTTGCCATTAAAAACACGTTTACCAGTTTGGCACGTTAGTCATTTTGAGATTATGTTGTTTAATTAATAACAACACGCATTTAATTAATATTATCACGTATTTAATTAACAATAACACGCGTTTAATTAATAATAACACGCATTTAATTAACAATAACACGCATTTAATTAATAACAACACGCATTTAATTAATATTATCACGTATTTAATTAACAATAACACGCATTTAATTAATAATAACACGCATTTAATTAATAATAACACGTGTTTAATAATAAAATTTAATTTATCGTGTTTGCCATTAAAAACACGTTTACCAGTTTGGCACGTTAGTCATTTTGAGATTATGTTTGTCACTTTTATTTTCACTTTTTTGTAACTCCCCATTTTTATGTTTTGAGTTATTAATATTGGGTCTATAATAAAACGTTATAGTGCACAAATTACCAAAATTGACAAAAACCCCCAAAACTCACTTTTACCAAATTAGATTATGAGGAGGGCCTTTTCAAGAAAGCTTGTTTTAAATAACTCATAAACTTGTAGATCGTATGTTTAAACGTAGGCCTAAGTATTTTTGACAGTGTTTTGAACGGGTTTTCCTTTATTATTAGGCATAGAAATAGTACCGTGATGCAACTAGGCATTTCCACCAAAAGCTGTTTACTCGAACATCTGCCCGTCTAGAGTCTAGAGTCTAGAGTCTCCTTGGTATTGTATCTGTGCACTAAACGATCACCGGATACTAAACGATCAATGAAATACGCAAGTAGTACTACTTTGCCATTATCTTAGGATAATTAATTTTTTTTTTAAATTATAAAACCGTTTATTGTTAAAAAACTGTTAAAAATTTTCTCTAAAGATTTTAATAAAATTTGTATCAAATATAGTCCATAAGTACCAAATCGAAACGTATGCCTACGGGTCGCTTATCTACAAAATCTGGTAATACTGATAAATCTAAATAATTTCACAAAAACGGATCACCAGATTTGCCTCATACAAAAATAACTTACTAAATTTTATCATTCTATTGAAATGAACGTAAAAACCAAAATTAAACTCCCACTTCAAATATATTAGACTGTATTACTTCCGTTGTTCCCTTACCGGAAGTTTTGAGGAAATAATTGAATCTCAGATAGTACAGTGTAATTTAATAACCGGCACCGCTAACACATAAGGTATATAGTGCTGCACAAATTCAATATTGTGCTTTTAGTTTGCCTGTGTATACGTATACATTATTACTTAAAAGTGATTCTAAAAGGGTATCTTGTCGTGAAGTGGGTAATATGTTTTAGCGAGTCTGTGTGGGCTTATTTGTTGAAGAGCACGCCTGCAACAAGATGTTTTTTTCTATTTACCAGACCGTTATTAAAAATTTTATTGAAATATAAGCCGAGCTCGTGAGCACCCGAAAACACGTATCAAACTCTAGTTTTGTAACCTCGAAATTCGGAAAATCGACATCGCTTTAATCTCTGCTCGCGGTATTCGCTTAAATTAGAAAAATTCATAACCTCACTTTAACTAAAACTTACATAAAATAATAGAATTTTACATGTTCCGTACTAAATCAGGATAAAGCTAATTAACGGACTTTAACCGACCTTGGGTGTAACATTTTCATTCAGCAAACCCGAAGAACTACTCGTTCGGAACAAATAATTCGACACAATCGGAACAAATAACTCGATACATTCCGAACAAATAATTCGACACAATCGGAAAAATAACTCGATAGATTTGGAACAAATAATTCGACACATTCGGAACAAATAATTCGACACAATCGGAAAAATAACTCGATACATTTGGAACAAATAATTCGACACATTCGGAACAAATAATTCGATACAATCGGAAAAATAACTCGATACATTTGGAACAAATAACTCGATACATTCCGAACAAATAATTCGACACAATCGGAAAAATAACTCGATACATTTGGAACAAATAATTCGACACATTCGGAACAAATAATTCGACACATTCGGAAAAATAACTCGATACATTTGGAACAAATAATTCGACACATTCGGAACAAATAATTCGACACAATCGGAACAAATCTTTCGGCACATTCGAAACAAATAATTCGACACATTCGAAACGAATAACTCGACACAATCCTAACAAATAATTCGACACAATCGGAACAAATAATTCGACACATTTGGAAAGAATAACTCGACACAATTGGAACGAATAAATCGACACAATCGGAACAAATAACTCGACACAATCGGAACGAATAAATCGACACAATCGGAAAAAATAATTCGACACATTTGGAACAAATAATTCGACACAATGGGAACAAATAATTCGACACATTTGGAAAGAATAACTCGACACAATTGGAACGAATAAATCGACACAATCGGAACAAATAACTCGACACAATCGGAACGAATAAATCGACACAATCGGAACAAATAATTCGACACAATCGGAACAAATAACTCGACACAATCGGAAAAAATAATTCGACACATTTGGAACAAATAACTCGACACAATTGGAACGAATAAATCGACACAATCGGAACAAATAACTCGACACAATCGGAACGAATAAATCGACACAATCGGAAAAAATAATTCGACACATTTGGAACAAATAATTCGACACAATGGGAACAAATAATTCGACACATTTGGAAAGAATAACTCGACACAATTGGAACGAATAAATCGACACAATCGGAACAAATAACTCGACACAATCGGAACGAATAAATCGACACAATCGGAACAAATAATTCGACACATTTGGAACAAATAATTCGACACAATGGGAACAAATAATTCGACACATTTGGAAAGAATAACTCGACACAATTGGAACGAATAAATCGACACAATCGGAACAAATAACTCGACACAATCGGAACGAATAAATCGACACAATCGGAACAAATAATTCGACACAATCGGAACAAATAACTCGACACAATCGGAACAAATAATTCGACACAATCGGAACAAATAATTCGACACAATCGGAACAAATAATTCGACACAATCGGAACAAATAATTCGACACAATCGGAACAAATAATTCGACACAATCGGAACAAATAATTCGACACAATCGGAACAAATAATTCGACACAATCGGAACAAATAATTCGACACGGTAGACACAAATAGATTTTGTTTTGTAATCGCAATGTATCCACCAGATGCTCCATCTCTGTTTCGTTCTTTAAAGAACGTTTGGCCACTAGGCCTACTGTAGGTTAACGTTGCAAGAAAAAAACTTTTGCCTGTCGCATTAGTCTACTTATAGGCGTCACGCACGGCTGTACGTATTTATACGAACAATGTTCGAATTAGCGTTGTTAGACGACATGTAGTAGCTACATAGCACGTTTCCACACGGTGTTTATTTACAGGGTGTGGCTGACTTCTGGTAGCAAATACACGGTAAAGTTTTGCGATTGAATAAAAACGACACTCTTTTAATAAAAAAAAAAATGAATACATTTTTCACGTAGGCCTATCCGTGAAGAAACTGAGCAAATCTATTATCTCTAAAATTCAGATTTGCTAACCGGTAAAAATTGGAAAATTGGTAATGCACATTCTTTTCGAATTGCTTAAGCGATTTGATAAATTACGGTCGCTTGAGCGTCTTCAGAGGCAAAGTACTGTGACCAACTATGAATTCTAGAAAATACTTTAAATTTTTCTTTTTTATAAATCTATTCTATAATATAGCACCTAGGCTATAATATTTGAAGATTTTTTTTCCTAATACTTATTAATATCTTCGAGAAATTATTAATGATTATGTATTTTAAAATGATAACATTTAACTCTATCGAAAAGACAACGTTGTTTGCGCTCCGTTATAATTCGACTATAATTCGTTATATTTCGTGTCCATTATAATTCGACTATAATTCGTTATATTTCGTGTCCGTTATAATTCGACTATAATTCGTTATATTTCGTGTCCGTTATAATTCGACTATAATTCGTTATATTTCGTGTCCGTTATAATTCGACTATAATTCGTTATATTTCGTGTCCGTTATAATTCGACTATAATTCGTTATATTTCGTGTCCGTTATAATTCGACAATAATTCGTTATATTTCGTGTCCGTTATAATTCGACTATAATTCGTTATATTTCGTGTCCGTTATAATTCGACTATAATTCGTTATATTTCGTGTCCGTTATAATTCGACTATAATTCGTTATATTTCGTGTCCGTTATAATTCGACTATAATTCGTTATATTTCGTGTCCGTTATAATTCGACTATAATTCGTTATAATTCGACTATAATTCGTTATATTTCGTGTCCGTTATAATTCGACTATAATTCGTTATATTTCGTGTCCGTTATAATTCGACTATAATTCGTTATAATTCTATTATAATTCGTTATATTTCGTGTCCGTTATAATTCGACTTTAATTCGTTATCATTCGACCATAATTCGTTATAATTAGTTATATTTCGTGTCCGTTATAACTCGTTATAATTCTACTATAATTCTTAATATTTCTTGTCCGTTATAATTCGACTATAATTCGTTATAATTCGACTATAATTCGTTATATTTCTTGTCCGTTATAATTCGAATATAATTCGTTATAATTCGAATATAATTCGTTATAATTCGACTTTAATTCGTTATCATTCGACCATAATTCGTTATAATTAGTTATATTTCGTGTCCGTTATAACTCGTTATAATTCTACTATAATTCTTAATATTTCTTGTCCGTTATAATTCGACTATAATTCGTTATAATTCGACTATAATTCGTTATATTTCTTGTCCGTTATAATTCGAATATAATTCGTTATAATTCGAATATAATTCGTTATAATTCGACTTTAATTCGTTATCATTCGACCATAATTCGTTATAATTAGTTATATTTCGTGTCCGTTATAACTCGTTATAATTCTACTATAATTCTTAATATTTCTTGTCCGTTATAATCCGTTATAATTCTACTATAATTCGTTATAATTCGACTATAATTCGTTATAATTCGACTATAATTTTTTATAATTCGACTATAATTCGTTATAATTCGACTATAATTCGTTATATTTCTTGTCCGTTATAATTCGACTATAATTCGTTATAATTCGACTTTAATTCGTTATCATTCGACCATAATTCGTTATAATTAGTTATATTTCGTGTCCGTTATAACTCGTTATAATTCTACTATAATTCTTAATATTTCTTGTCCGTTATAATCCGTTATAATTCTACTATAATTCGTTATAATTCGACTATAATTCGTGTCCGTTATAATACGGACGTTGGAAAAGGTTGTGTCCATGTACGCTGCATGAGAACGTTGACAAACTCAAAACAATGACGACAGATAGCAACGTAGGAAATTTCTAACTTTTTGGGACTATAACCCAAAAAGTATGGTTTTAACCATTTTTGTTTTATTATGCGCTATATTATTTTGTTGAAAGATATCAACCAGAGGAAGATTAAATTTATTAGATAAATGCAAGATAGTTACGATTTTTTGCTATTCATTACGGAACTATATTCTGAGGTCCTTTTTTACAAAGCAGCGGAAGCTTTATACCGTCATACTTATAGTTATGAAACCTACAACCGAGTAGGAGTATGTCCTCAAGATCTTTTTATTTAACAAGTTTATATTCTTTTCGTTATTAATTGAACGCATTTTATTAATCGTTTTCGCGATGAAAAACATTTTTCCTACAACCGAGCTAAACACACAACAACGGAGTCGAGTTAGGTCTGAGATCTTTTTTTAAATAAAAATATTTATATTATTTTCGTTACTAATTACACATAATTCATTAATCGTTTTCGCGATGAAAAACATTTTTCATACAACCGAGTTAAACACAAAAAAACGGAGTCGAGTTAGATCTGAGATCTTTTTTTTTGAATTAAAATATTTATATTTTATTCGTGATTAATTACACGTAATTTATTAATCGTTATGAGATGAAAAACATTTTTCATACAACCGAGTTAAACACAAAACAACGTAGTCGAGTTAGATCTGAGATCTTTTTTTTTTTTTTGAATTAAAATATTTATATTTTATTCGTGATTAATTACACGTAATTTATTAATCGTTATCGAGATGAAAAACATTTTTCATACAACCGAGTTAAACACAAAACAACGTAGTCGAGTTAGGTCTGAGATCTTTTTTTTTAAATAAAAATATTTATATTATTTTCGTAATTAAATACACGTAATTTATTAAACGTTTTCGTGATGAGAAACATTTTTCAAACAACCGAGTTAAACACTCATTAACGGAGTCGAGTTAGGTCTGAAATCGTTTTTTTAAATAAAAATATTTATATTCTTTACGTTATTAATTACACGTAATTTATTAATCGTTTTCGCGATGAAAATCATTTTTCAAACAACCGAGTTAAACACAAAACAACGTAGTCGAGTTAGGTCTGAGATCTTTTTTTAAATAAAAATATTTATATTCTTTTCGTTATTAATTACACGTAATTTATTAAACGTTTTCGTGATGAGAAACATTTTTCAAACAACCGAGTTAAACACCCATCAACGGAGTCGAGTAAGGTCTGAAATCTTATTTTAAATAAAAATATTTATATTATTTTCGTTATTAATTACACGTAATTTATTAATCGTTTTCGCAATGAAAATCATTTTTCAAACAACCGAGTTAAACACAAAACAACGTAGTCGAGTTAGGTCTGAGATCTTTTTTTAAATAAAAATATTTATATTCTTTTCGTTATTAATTACACGTAATTTATTAAACGTTTTCGTGATGAGAAACATTTTTCATACAACCGAGTTTAAACACCCATAAATGGAGACAAGTTAGGTCAGATATCTTTTTTTTAAATAAAAATATTTATATTCTTTTCGTAATTAAATACACGTAATTTATTAATCGTTTTCGCGATGAAAATCATTTTTCATATAACCTAGTTAAACACAAAACAACGGAGTCGAGTTAGGTCTGAGATCTTTTTTTTTAAATAAAAATATGTATATTCTTTTCGTAATTAAATACACGTAATTTATTAAACGTTTTCGTGATGAGAAACATTTTTCAAACAACCGAGTTAAACACCCATTAACGGAGTCGAGTTAGGTCTGAAATCATTTTTTTAAATAAAAATATTTATATTCTTTACGTTATTAATTACACGTAATTTATTAATCGTTTTCGCGATGAAAATCATTTTTCAAACAACCGAGTTAAACACAAAACAACGTATTCGAGTTAGGTCTGAGATCTTTTTTTTTAAATAAAAATATGTATATTCTTTTCGTAATTAAATACACGTAATTTATTAGACGTTTTCGTGATGAGAAACATTTTTCAAACAACCGAGTTAAACACAAAACAACGTAGTCGAGTTAGGTCTGAAATCTTTTTTTAAATAAAAATATGTATATTCTTTTCGTAATTAAATACACGTAATTTATTAGACGTTTTCGTGATGAGAAACATTTTTCATACAACCGAGTTAAACACCCATCAACGGAGTCGAGTTAGGTCTGAAATCGTTTTTTTAAATAAAAATATTTATATTCTTTTCGTTATTAATTACACGTAATTTATTAATCGTTTTCGCGATGAAAATCATTTTTCAAACAACCGAGTTAAACACAAAACAACGTAGTCGAGTTAGGTCAGATATCTTTTTTTTAAATAAAAATATTTATATTCTTTTCGTAATTAATTACACGTAATTTATTAAACGTTTTCGTGATGAGAAACATTTTTCATACAACCGAGTTTAAACACCCATAAATGGAGACAAGTTAGGTCAGATATCTTTTTTTTAAATAAAAATATTTATATTCTTTTCGTAATTAATTACACGTAATTTATTAAACGTTTTCGTGATGAGAAACATTTTTCATACAACCGAGTTTAAACACCCATAAATGGAGACAAGTTAGGTCAGATATCTTTTTTTTAAATAAAAATATTTATATTCTTTTCGTAATTAATTACACGTAATTTATTAAACGTTTTCGTGATGAGAAACATTTTTCATACAACCGAGTTAAACACCCATCAACGGAGTCGAGTTAGGTCTGAAATCGTTTTTTTAAATAAAAATATTTATATTCTTTTCGTTATTAATTACACGTAATTTATTAATCGTTTTCGCGATGAAAATCATTTTTCAAACAACCGAGTTAAACACAAAACAACGTAGTCGAGTTAGGTCAGATATCTTTTTTTTAAATAAAAATATTTATATTCTTTTCGTAATTAATTACACGTAATTTATTAAACGTTTTCGTGATGAGAAACATTTTTCATACAACCGAGTTTAAACACCCATAAATGGAGACAAGTTAGGTCAGATATCTTTTTTTTAAATAAAAATATTTATATTCTTTTCGTAATTAATTACACGTAATTTATTAAACGTTTTCGTGATGAGAAACATTTTTCATACAACTGAGTTTAAACACCCATAAATGGAGACAAGTTAGGTCAGATATCTTTTTTTTAAATAAAAATATTTATATTCTTTTCGTAATTAATTACACGTAATTTATTAAACGTTTTCGTGATGAGAAACATTTTTCATACAACCGAGTTAAACACCCATCAACGGAGACGAGTTAGGTCTGAAATCTTATTTTAAATAAAAATATTTATATTCTTTTCGTTATTAATTACACGTAATTTATTAAACGTTTTCGTGATGAGAAACATTTTTCATACAACCGAGTTTAAACACC
>CM040182.1:67983370-68048370 GCA_022606455.1 Callitettix versicolor | reverse complement strand
TTTACTCTGTCGACAAACTACCTCTTTATTTTTGTTAAGTAAACAGCTCAGTATAAATATTGGTTTTTGACAAACACGATAAAGAAATATAATTAATAACGTTATTACGCCCCACTGCCACAATGAAGTTGCATTTTTGTACAAAGAGCAGATTTATTATAATAAATTGTCAAAGGAAGCAAATTTAATCCGTCTGTTAATCCTGAAATTAAATCAGTCACCGGTTTTTTTATCGTTTTAATTAGACAATAATTCTTTTTTTTTATAAAGAGCATGATCAGATTTGGGAATAAATATTGCCTTAAATTAACTGGCCTGATTTCGAGTAGATTGGACACCGAGACAGAATGTAGGTCATAGTGACAAACTTGTGCGCTTAATAAGAGTAAATACAAAGTTAGGTAGACTAATAGGCTAATGGTGTATGCACAGTGCACTAACTTTCTCGATTCACTTAAAACTTAACTGTAGCCTTTTAGCAGTAAAACAAAACAGTCCTGAAGTCGCTACCTTTCAGTACAGAAACTCGAATATAACATAAATATACCACAACTGAGCAAAATCTAAGAAACTTGTTTCTAAATAATTGAAACTCGTTTCCCAAAATTTTAAATATAAAAAGATTCCTTATTACATCGAAAAATAAGCCAAGAATGTGTTTTCGGAAACCCCTTGAGAATTATTTTGGTACGATTAGCATAAAAGAAATCATTTCCATGAAATAATTTGCAAATACCATATTACGAATTGATGTTCATTTTAGAAAATGTAAATAATAAAGTTTTGATTGTTGGGATTCTAGTAGGAAGTCGCATTAATAATGTATATACCGAATTTCAAACCTTTGTCTTAATTTATCTTAATAACCTTAGTCCTAATGTTTTTTTCAACAAAATTGAAGATAGATCAACAAATAATCACTTTAAAACTTGTGATTAATAAACTCTTGCTTATTGTGATGCAATACATTACACTCGCATGTAGAATTAACAACTCTAGTTATTAAAGTATGCGTGGTACATTTCCCGTTTCGATGAATTAAAGAATTTTATTACAAATTCATATGAAGACCGTCAGGATTAAGTCTTAAATTCATATGCTCTGTAGGTTGCCATTCATATGCTCTGTAGGTTGCCGAGGCATAAATAAAAAATAATATTTATTCATAACTCACCTTCCCTTAATTTTATATTTTCATCTTGTATATGTAGGTAGGGCTTAAAGCATGCATGTTATTGTCTCCGTATTTTCAACAATTTATGTTCAATGCGTGGTTTCTTTGTTACTGGATCTGTATTTTCTTCATTTTATACTACGAAATGAATTTATTTTAAAATGAAATAAATTTCAAGGATTAAAATTATGATAATTTTTTATCTTGTTTTATAATTCCGTGGTAAATTCAGTAAACATACAGGGTGTAACGTAACTCCTATGTATTTATTATTATTCCGTTGTGAACTCGGTAGATATACAGGGTGTAACGGAGTTCCCATATATTTTTTATTATTTCATTGCAAGCTTAGTAGACATACAGGGTGTAACGTAACTCCTATGTATTTATTATTATTCCGTTGTGAACTCGGTAGATATACAGGGTGTAACGGAGTTTCCGTGTTTTTTATTATTCCGTTGCAAGCTTAGTAGACATACAGGGTGTAACGTAACTCGTATATATTTATAATTATTCCGTTGTGAACTCGGTAGATATACAGAGTGTAACGGAGTTCCCGTATGTTTTTTATTATTCCGTTGCAAGCTTAGTAGACATACATTTTTTTTTTTTTAACGTCCGACTATTATGCACACTTGGGCTAATGCAGACGATGGGATGATTTAGCGTATGAAAATGCCAAGCCCTCGCCGGGAATCGAACCCGGGTTCTCGGGGTGAAAGCCTAGTACGGCTTTAACGTAACTCCTATATATTTATTATCATTCCGTTGTGAACTCGGTAGATATACAGGGTGTAACGGAGTTCCCGTATATTTTTTATTATTCCGTTGCAAGCTTAGTAGACATACAGGATGTAACGTAACTTCTATATATTTATTATTATTCCGTTGTGAACTCGGTAGATATACAGAGTTTAACGGAGTTCCCGTATATTTTTTATTATTCTGTTGCAAGCTTTAATAAACATACAGGGTGTAACGTAACTCCTATATATTTATTGTTATTCCGTTGTGAACTCGGTTGATATACAGAGTGTAACGGAGTTCCCGTATGTTTTTTATTATTCCGTTGCAAGTTTAGTAGACATACAGGGTGTAACGTAACTTCTATATATTTATTATTATTCCGTTGTGAACTCGGTAGATATACAGGGTGTAACGGAGTTCCCGTGTTTTTTATTATTCCGTTGCAAGCTTAGTAGATATACAGGATGTAACGTAACTCCTATATATTTATTATTATTCCGTTGTGAACTCGGTAGATATACAGAGTGTAACGGAGTTCCCGTATATTTTTTATTATTTCTTTGCAAGCTTAGTAGACATACATGGTGTAACGTAACTTCTATATATTTATTGTTATTCCGTTGTGAACTCGGTAGATATACAGGGTGTAACGGAGTTCCCGTATATTTTTTATTATTCCGTTGCAAGCTTAGTAGACATACAGGGTGTAACGTAACTTCTATATATTTATTGTTATTCCGTTGTGAACTCGGTAGATATACAGGGTGTAACGGAGTTCCCGTATATTTTTTATTATTCCGTTGCAAGCTTAGTAGACATACAGGGTGTAACGTAACTTCTATATATTTATTATTATTCCGTTGTGAACTCGGTAGATATACAGGGTGTAACGGAGTTCCCGTGAATTTTTTATTATTCCGTTGCAAGCTTAGTAGACATACAGGGTGTAACGTAACTTATATATATTTATTATTATTCCGTTGTGAACTCGGTAGATATACAGGGTGTAACGGAGTTCCCGTATATTTTTTATTATTCCGTTGCAAGCTTAGTAGACATACAGGGTGTAACGTAACTCCTATATATTTATTGTTATTCCGTTGTGAACTCGGTAGATATATAGAGTGTAACGGAGTTCCCGTATATTTTTTATTATTCCGTTGCAAGCTTAGTAGACATACAGGGTGTAACAAAGCTCCTTTATTATTTTCTTTATTGCGTTACAAGCTTAGTACCGTACTATTCTTGGTACTAATATAATTTATAGGCAAAATGCATTATTTTACTGTACTTGGTACTTATATATTTCATAATTTATCATTATACTGTAATTAGTCCTGACGTACTTTATAATGTATTGTTATACTGTACTTGGTACTGATACATATGATACTGTATTTGGTACTGATACACATGATACTGTACTTGGTACTGATACATATAATACTGTATTTGGTACTGATACACATGATATTGTACTTGGTACTGATACACATGATATTGTACTTGGTACTGATACATATGATACTGTATTTGGTACTGATACACATGATATTGTACTTGTTACTGATACACGTGATTCTGTATTTGGTATTGATACACATGATATTGTACTTGGTACTGATACACATGATACTGTACTTGGTACTGATACACATGATACTGTATTTGGTACTGATACACATGATATTGTACTTGGTACTGATACACATGATATTGTACTTGGTACTGATACATATGATACTGTACTTGGTACTGATACACATGATACTGTACTTGGTACTGATACACATGATACTGTATTTGGTACTGATACACATGATATTGTACTTGGTACTGATACACATGATATTGTACTTGGTACTGATACACATGATACTGTACTTGGTACTGATACACATGATACTGTACTTGGTACTGATACACATGATACTCTATTTGGTACTGATACACATGATATTGTGCTTGGTACTGATACACATGATATTGTACTAGGTACTGATACACGTGATACTGTATTTGGTACTGATACACATGATATTGTACTTGGTACTGATACACATGGTACTGTACTTGGTACTGATACACATGATACTGTACTTGGTACTGATACACATGATACTCTATTTGGTACTGATACACATGATATTGTGCTTGGTACTGATACACATGATATTGTACTTGGTACTGATACATATGATACTGTATTTGGTACTGATACACATGATATTGTACTTGTTACTGATACACGTGATTCTGTATTTGGTATTGATACACATGATATTGTACTTGGTATTGATACACATGATATTGTACTTGGTACTGATACACATGATACTGTACTTGGTACTGATACACATGATACTCTATTTGGTACTGATACACATGATATTGTGCTTGGTACTGATACACATGATATTGTACTAGGTACTGATACACGTGATACTGTATTTGGTACTGATACACATGATATTGTACTTGGTACTGATACACATGATACTGTACTTGGTACTGATACACATGATACTGTACTTGGTACTGATACACATGATACTGTACTTGGTACTGATACACATGATACTGTACTTGGTACTGATACACATGATATTGTACTTGGTACTGATACACATGATACTGTACTTGGTACTCATACACATGATACTGTACTTGGTACTGATACACATGATACTGTACTTGGTACTGATACACATGATACTGTACTTGGTACTGATACATATGATACTGTACTTGGTACTGATACACATGATACTGTACTTGGTACTGATACACATGATATTGTACTTGGTACTGATACACATGATATTGTACTTGGTACTGATACACATGATACTGTACTTGGTACTGATACACATGATACTGTACTTGGTACTGATACACATGATACTGTACTTGGTACTGATACACATGATATTGTACTTGGTACTGATACACATGATACTGTACTTGGTACTGATACACATGATACTGTACTTGGTACTGATACACATGATACTGTACTTGGTACTGATACACATGATACTGTACTTGGTACTGATACACATGATACTGTACTTGGTACTGATACACATGATACTCTATTTAGTACTGTATTCATTTTAGGACCGCAACTAGGCAAGAAAAGACAGGTTTTTACAAAAAAAATTTTTAGCATTTCTGGTGTATATTTGTTTAACGTATAATCGGGCTCTTGATGTGTGAATGTATTATTGATTTGGGGATCTCAGCTTGCATCGGTCATACTGTGAGCTACTTTGCGGTATGAGAGAGGCTCATATGTTAAGAAACGTTAATGTTCATCTTATAATGAACATATTATATCCGCCAGTAACTTTGCTGAACATATTATATCCGCCAGTAACTTTGCCGAACATATTATATCCGCCAGTAACTTTGCCGAACATATTATATCCGCCAGTAACTTTGCCGAACATATTATATCCGCCAGTAACTTTGCCGAACATATTATATCCGCCAGTAACTTTGCTGAACATATTATATCCGCCAGTAACTTTGCTGAACATATTATATCCGCCAGTAACTTTGCTGAACATATTATATCCGCCAGTAACTTTGCTGAACATATTATATCCGCCAGTAACTTTGCTGAACATATTATATCCGCCAGTAACTTTGCTGAACATATTATATCCGCCAGTAACTTTGCTGAACATATTATATCCGCCAGTAACTTTGCTGAACATATTATATCCGCCAGTAACTTTGCTGAACATATTATATCCGCCAGTAACTTTGCTGAACATATTATATCCGCCAGTAACTTTGCTGAACATATTATATCCGCCAGTAACTTTGCTGAACATATTATATCCGCCAGTAACTTTGCTGAACATATTATATCCGCCAGTAACTTTGCTGAACATATTATATCCGCCAGTAACTTTGCTGAACATATTATATCCGCCAGTAACTTTGCTGAACATATTATATCCGCCAGTAACTTTGCTGAACATATTATATCCGCCAGTAACTTTGCTGGCCTTATTTGTTTCTCGTTTCGCTGCAGCGTCGACATGTCTTCCTAATCAACCAATAACACTTAGATAATTAGATATAAACAATTCAATGATCAATTGTTTATATTTAAATGAAACTTAAACTGTTAGCAATTCGTGAATAGTTGTAATTGTTGATTAGTAACTGTTAACTGTTCGCCTTTGGTTAATCAACCGTCAACGAACGATCAAATTAGTAAATGTTTACCGTTAACAAGTTTTATAATAACTTTAACAGTTGGTTAAAAATAGTTGAAAATTAAAAACATTATTAATCAGTAATGATTTTGTTTTAAATAGTTCATTCGCTGTTTACCTTTATTAACAGTTGATCAACACTTAACAACTCTTCAATAACCAGTTTGTTCGGTTATTAGTTTTAAATTATTCCATCACTTATTAAAAGTTTTCACTTATTAAAAGTTAAAAAACTAATTACGCAGTAGCAATTGTGTAATCGATAATTTCGTAATCTTTTAACAATTGTAATTCAAATCTAAAATATTTCATAAGGTCTATTAATGTTCCACCAATCGACAATCAATTATCATCCCCTAATCGATTATTAAAATTTAAAATCCTCTTTCACAACTATAACTACAAAAACAAACTAAAGTAAATTAGACAACAAATTACTAAAGTCTCCGTATATTGTGCATGTGATGCAATACAGGCTTACCTGCACGAGGGTACTCTAAGACCATTAGCATGAGATGTGGAAGTTCGTGTAGGTTGCCATTTAAACTGTTTGTTGAAGTTCTCCGGAGATAACCTTGTTACCGAAGTGAACGTAACAGCTTTAATGGAATAAACCCGTATTTTAAATTTATTTTTGCAATTCTTACGGTTAAAATGTGTTTACGTACGATTTTTACACCGTTTAAATAATAATACAATACTTTCACGTGCAGAAAATATAAATTGATCGGGTAGATTTATCGGATTGCATAATTGCGTTGTTTTTTTTAAACCATCAAACTGAGCATAACTATCCATAATAAAATAGATATCCCTAATAAAATAGAAGCTATAAACGATATTTAAATTTATTTATTACCTTTTCAAGGTTGAACGTGTAAAATAGTTATAACAGTTTTTAAGAACGTAGTATTGTCAACATGTTTTAAATTGGAGGCGATTCGCAGTCTTGTGTAGGCGTACCATTGGATTGCACTTAATCAGACAAATATAATTAACCGCCATAACGTGATTACTGCCTAATGTATATTAACTATATTGATTATTAATTTACATTACTGTAATTATGTCTGCCTTTTACTCCTTTGTCAAGTAATTGCTAGGGATATTTACTTACAATCGGGAATATTTACTGATTAGTTGCCAGTAATTGTTTATGAGTTTCCAAAGAAATGCACCACTCACGCCTCTAGCCACACTCTACCGACTAGTTGCCAGTAATTGATTATAAGTTTCCAAAGAAATGCACCACTCACGCCTCTAGCCACACTCTACCGACTAGTTGCCAGTAATTGTTTATAAGTTTCCAAAGAAATGCACCACTCACGCCTCTAGCCACACTCTACCGACTAGTTGCCAGTAATTGTTTATAAGTTTCCAAAGAAATGCACCACTCACGCCTCTAGCCACACTCTACCGACTAGTTGCCAGTAATTGTTTATAAGTTTCCAAAGAAATGCACCACTCACGCCTCTAGCCACACTCTACCGACTAGTTGCCAGTAATTGTTTATAAGTTTCAAAGAAATGCACCACTCACGCCTCTAGCCACACTCTACCGACTAGTTGCCAGTAATTGTTTATAAGTTTCAAAGAAATGCACCACTCACGCCTCTAGCCACACTCTACCGACTAGTTGCCAGTAATTGTTTATAAGTTTCCAAAGAAATGCACCACTCACGCCTCTAGCCACACTCTACCGACTAGTTGCCAGTAATTGTTTATAAGTTTCCAAAGAAATGCACCACTCACGCCTCTAGCCACACTCTACCGACTAGTTGCCAGTAATTGTTTATAAGTTTCAAAGAAATGCACCACTCACGCCTCTAGCCACACTCTACGACTAGTTGCCAGTAATTGTTTATAAGTTTCCAAAGAAATGCACCACTCACGCCTCTAGCCACACTCTACCGACTAGTTGCCAGTAATTTTTTATAAGTTTCCAAAGAAATGCACCACACGCCTCTAGCCACACTCTACCGACTAGTTGCCAGTATTGATTCTTCTTTTGCAAGGAACTCTTAGGAACAGCTCTACTCATATCACTAATTTTAATTTTTTACCCTTAGCACAATACGAAGTACTGTACCTAAGGAAAGCAGGTAATTGTAAAAAATCTGTATGACCGTTGGCTTTCTAAGAACAAAAATAAAGTTTTTATTGGGATTCTTTTTATTTTCTTCTTCTTTTCTGCTAGGATTATTGTCGCTATGTTCAGTATAATGATCTGCCTTCCCTAGCTTCGTCAATTCTGCTTTCATTGACGAGTTTCGGAGAACCTTCATCTTCAAAAACTATATCTATACTCTATAAAAGGCATAGAATACTAATCATAATATAGATAGAGTACTAATTCATAATCATACTATAGAGTATAGATATAGTTTTTGAAGATGGAGGTTCTCCGAAACGCGTCAACGAAAGTAGAATTGACGAAGTTAGGGAAGGCAGATCATTATACTGAACATAGTTTTTATCGGGATGGTTGTAAAGTATATTTTAATGGTAAAGATTGCATGAAGATGCAAATAGGCGAGGAGTATGTTTAGGGATATCAGCAAGGGTTTCAGATCTCTGATGGAAGACGCGTTATCGATAGTTGAACAGAAAATAAATTAAAAATATAAAAAAAGGTGTCAGTCGCATGACTGCCGACAGAAGTGACTACTTATCACGGGTTATGGCTATATATTTTACACCACAAAATAAAATATATAGTCGATTTTCAAAATCATGAGTACGTTCATTTCAGTTTAATATATTTCTAAATACAATATTATATGATTTTATGTTTTTTTTTTCAAAGACAGGTTTTTGCAACTCGACACTAGAATAGGCTATAACTGACCGTGGGAGAAGCACGGAGTCCCAAATGAATTCCTGCTACACTTAATATCTGACCCTGTGACTTATTAATTGTCATTGTAAATGCCAACTTCAATGGAAACTGCAATATTTTAATTCGGAAAGGCAGGTTGTTTGGAATTATAAGATTGTTTGGAATTAAAAATTGTTACACATTTAACACTTGTCGTAAAACTAAATATTAAATAAAGTTGGACTGGGTAAGTAGTATAATGGCGTTTAAAATAATTTAAATATTTATTATTCACACCTACCAATATATAATAAACGTATAAAACGTCACTGTTACACAGTTAACACTTGACACAAAACTAAATAATTAAGTTTGACTTGCTAAATAATATAATGGCGCGAACATACAAGTTTTCACTTCAAAAATACATTTTAAAACAAAAATATATATATAAGAGCGTGATGCGTGACGGCAAACTGAATTTTTCCCGTGCAAAACATACATCCATACCCCGCTATAATTTCACTTCAAAAATTTCTTTTTGAAAATCGACGAACCTGGCGAAGATGACGTAGCCGGCGGGGTGAACGGAAAAACTTTTTCGATTCTGGAGAAAAAGTTCAAATCACTCTGAATCCGGTTTTTAAAGAAAAAGGATTTGTCTACGAATCAAAATTACAACACTAGTAAAAGCGCATCGTGTAAAGTGTTAAGGCAAAATAAGAAGAATAGGAAAACGATAGAAAATTCATGAAGTTAAATTTAAATCCAAGTTACGTGTCCCCGGAAATCGAAAGCAACAGCGTTCATCAGCTGTTTACCGGAGAGAACACCGAGTCCTAGCAGAATGTCCGCAGAAGGACAGCTCCAGGGAACTGAAGATGATTCGACCAACCGACCAACGTGACAAATCGTATCGGGAACAGAAGGAACAAATCCGTCTATTGTGCACACTTGGGCTATGCAGACGATGGGATGATTTATAGCGTATGAAAACGCCAAGCCCTGGCCGGGAATCGAACCCGGGTCCTCGGGGTGAAAGTCCAGTACGCTATCAACTAGCGACCGAGGCGGCTAAACAGAAGAAACAACCGATCTTCGCAAAACAAGTTGCTTTCGATTATTCTGTCCTTGCTCGATAATTATTTTATCTCGAACGAAATTCGAATGATCAACGTTAGGTTTTTTTTGGTTTTTAACGTCCGACTATTGTGCACACTTGGGCTATGCAGACGATGGGATGATTTATAGCGTATGAAAATGCCAAGCCCTGGCCGGGACTCGAACCCGGGCCCTCGGGGTGAAAGTCCAGTACGCTATCAACTAGGCCACCGAGGCGGCTTAAATTTTTATAAAAATTTATTAATTTATAAACCTAATTTAAAATCTTATTCGGTACTTTGTTTTGCCGCTTTAAATTCGTCATTTGTCTTTAGTTTTAGTTTAGTCCGGTCAACGTTAGTGACCGGATTCGAACCTACGAGCTACCAACCGAGTAGCGCTGTTCGTCTTAAACTGAATTGTAATATCCGCGAAGCAATGAATTGCGACTGAAAATGCACGTTTACGTACCGCGGTATTTCAACACTTCTAAACAATAGCATCTTGTTCTACTAATTATAAACAATCTTTGACAGAGTGCAGAATATAAACAAAAGTACATTTACAAGTCTGTTATTAAAAACACTAACTAGTTCTGTTATGAAGTTAAATTCACTGGAGTAATATTAATTAGAGAACAAAGTTTGAAAGTATGTTATTTGACGTAATTTCGATGAAAATCATTAGTCACTGAAGTTCAAAGGAATGTTACTCGGCTGTGTTGGCGATGAATAGTTTTGTTTGATCGCTCCAACACTCAGCTCGCATATCCGACGTAATTTTCTAATCGTTGTTTCATACCCTCTACCGGCGAGAATTAATACAATATTTCTAATTACCGAGCAAGTCTTCCGTAAGAAATATTGTAAATCCGTTTGCAAGCAGTGTACTTCCCCGCCATCAGACAGTGCGATGCTCGTGCTACAACTGCACAAGAAGTGTTTTCGGAACAATTCTGGCTGAATCGGGCAACATCACTGATTGCGTTCGAAATTATTTTAAACCAGTTTCGACAAGAGTAAAGCAGATCTTACTCTTTATTCTTCACCGTATTGTCCTTATCTAATGTGTAAATATATTTCACTTGAGTTAGCGTGCCGCCTCGGTGGCTAGTTGATAGCGTACTGGGCTTTCACTCCGAGGACCCGGGTTCGATTCTCGGCCAGGGCTTGGCATTTTCATACGCTGTAAATCATCCCATCGTCTGCATTAGCCCAAGTGTGCACAATAGTCGGACGTTAAACACAAAAAAAAAAAAAATTGAGTTAACGTCTCGCACTATATACGCTTATATCGTAAAATTTGCCATTACATTCGGAACTAATGCTGTACTACGATGTATAATAAAGTATAAACATTATCGCCTACTTTTTTCGTTTCAGCAAGATATCGTAGAATTGTTACGAAATTATAAGCAAATTATTTGGGTTTTTTAAAACAATACTATCGCGTTACGTTCGCGAGCGATAAATATTTAAAAAAGATCCCAAAGTTGTAAATAGGCTTACTTTAGATCTCAACGTCGACCAGTGAAATCGGAATTTCTTGTGATGCGAGAAAAAAAATAAGCTGAAGCATTTTGTAACGTTTTTAAAAATTAAATACATTGTTACTGAAATTACGATGCGACAAAATCAAAATTTTTAAAAAGTAAAATGTTGTACAGTAATCGGCTCTTTTCTTACAGAAATTCCCCGCAGGGGTGCAGACTATTGAGAGGATTTAGACGTTCCTCGCGGTACCCGAATCTAATACACACTTAAACCTACAACACTGAACTTACGACTTTAACACTTTACAATTACGCTTACATTATGTTGCGAACACTTAAGAATGTGCGAACCTTAATGTGCTTTTCGCCGGAAAATAAAAAAAATCTTACAGAAATTCCGATTAAGAATGTGCGAACCTTAATGTGCTTTTCGCCGTAAAATAAAAAAAATCTTACAGAAATTCCGATTAAGAATGTGCGAAGTTTAATGCGTATTTTCGCCGTAAAATAAAAAAAATCTTACAGAAATTCCGATTAAGAATGTGCGAACCTTAATGTGCTTTTCGCCGTAAAATAAAAAAATCTTACAGAAATTCCGATTAAGAATGTGCAAACCTTAATGTGCTTTTCGCCGTAAAATAAAAAAAATCTTACAGAAATTCCGATTAAGAATGTGCGAACCTTAATGTGGTTTTCGCCGTAAAATAAAAAAAAATCTTACAGAAATTCCGATTAAGAATGTGCGAACCTTAATGTGCTTTTCGCCGTAAAATAAAAAAAATCTTACAGAAATTCCGATTAAGAATGTGCGAACCTTAATGTGCTTTTCGCCGTAAAATAAAAAAATCTTACAGAAATTCCGATTAAGAATGTGCGAACCTTAATGTTCTTTTCGCTGTAAAATAAACAAATCTTACAGAAATTCCGATTAAGAATGTGCGAACCTTAATGTGCTTTTCGCCGTAAAATAAAAAAAATCTTACAGAAATTCCGATTAAGAATGTGCGAACCTTAATGTGCTTTTCGCTGTAAAATAAAAAAAATCTTACAGAAATTCCGATTAAGAATGTGCGAACCTTAATGTGCTTTTCGCTGTAAAATAAAAAAATCTTACAGAAATTCCGATTAAGAATGTGCGAACCTTAATATGCTTTTCGCCGTAAAATAAAAAAATCTTACAGAAATTCCGATTAAGAATGTGCGAAGTTTAATGCGTATTTTCGCCGTAAAATAAAAAAAAAATACAGAAATTTCGATTAAGAATATGCGATCTTTAATGTGCTTTTCGCCGTAAAATAAAAAAAATCTTACAGAAATTCCGATTAAGAATGTGCGAACCTTAATGTGCTTTTCGCCGGAAAATAAAAAAAATCCTACAGAAATTCCGATTAAGAATGTGCGAACCTTAATGTGGTTTTCGCCGTAAAATAAAAAAAATCTTACAGAAATTCCGATTAAGAATGTGCGAACCTTAATGTGCTTTTCGCTGTAAAATAAAAAAATCTTACAGAAATTCCGATTAAGAATGTGCGAACCTTAATGTGCTTTTCGCCGTAAAATAAAAAAAAAATACAGAAATTTCGATTAAGAATATGCGATCTTTAATGTGCTTTTCGCCGTAAAATAAAAAAATCTTACAGAAATTCCGATTAAGAATGTGCGAACCTTAAAGTGCTTTTCGCCGTAAAATAAAAAAATCTTACAGAAATTCCGATTAAGAATGTGCGAACCTTAATGTGCTTTTCGCTGTAAAATAAAAAAAAATCTTACAGAAATTCCGATTAAGAATGTGCGAAGTTTAATGCGTATTTTCGCCGTAAAATAAAAAAAAAAATACAGAAATATCGATTAAGAATATGCGATCTTTAATGTGCTTTTCGCCGTAAAATAAAAAAAATCTTACAGAAATTCCAATGGAAAATATAAATAATATATTTCGTACCTTACCGGACAGGAAAATAAATGTAAATTACCGTCTTTTCGTCTCTTAATTTTGTCAATATATCCCTGGGCGCGCGTTTGAAACAGTTGAAAAACATCAAAAATATAAATAATTAAGCCTATGTTCAGTATAATAATCTGCCTTCCCACCTAGCGTCGTCAATTCTTCTTTCGTTGACGTGTTTCGGAGAACCTCCATCTTCAAAAACTATTTCTATACTCTATAGTATAAAGCTATACTCTATAGTTCTATACTCTATAGTTCTATACTCTATAGTTCTATACTCTATAGTATAGAAATAGTTTTTGAAGATGGAGGTTGTCTGAAAAGAGTCAACGAAAGAAGAATTGACGATGCTAGGGAAGGCAGATTATTATACTGAACATAGTGACAATAATCCTAGCAGAAAAGAAGAAGAATATAAAAAGAATAATTAAGCCTTTTAATTAAAACTATGAATACTGTGACAGTGTATTGTGCCACGAATGCGACCGTGCCCTTAGTGAATAATAGTAAAATAACTGTATATCAAAATCTCTTGTTATCTTGCAGCCAGAAAGAAATATCTTCAATCACTCGGAATTACAGTACTTTCAGGGTGACAACATCAAAATAAACGTTTAATGTAGTTTTACCGTTTAATATTTTACGTGAAACTTAGCGAACACAAGTTTTACACTAGAAACAGAAAATATTGAAACTAACCTGGTGTGCGCGTGTATTACCGAAGTAAAAGTGTTACTTAACGTAAAAGTGGTTCTTCAGAAGTAGAGCTGACTCACACTCGTGCGTAATGATAAATGTCCGAAGAAACATTAATAATAGATATTTTATTTTTCTAAGAGAATCTCTTTCAGGCGCACTTACCGCTTCAGAAGAACTGAGTTTGTTTGTCGGCTCAGAAATTTCACCGCTTCACCGCTTCGGTGCTTCAATGCTTCATTACGATGCTGATACTCGACTGCTTATATCATCGGGCATTTCGATGCGACAGCAGCTCGCCCCAAGTAATCACGCTGTATGTTAACTGTTTATTTAATGTAAGAAAAAACTGCTTACGAAATGATAATTGAGAAGGAAGTTGAAACCGTATCTATCGAGTACCCTCCCCTGAATGCGATGAGTTAGGTTTGCAATATTCCTAAATTGGGCGCTGAAAAAAAATGCAAGTGCGGATGTCGTGGGGCCTAATAAGGAGGAATAACGTTTGACTCTTCAAAATAAAAGATTAAAGTTAAAAAAACTGTTTTTGGAAATGTCGTGTGTGCTACACCACTTTTACACACCACTTTTACAAAACTTGTTTTACATCTACATGGGGCAGTACTAAGTCTTTG
This sequence comes from Callitettix versicolor, assembly GCA_022606455.1. Taxonomy (NCBI): domain Eukaryota; kingdom Metazoa; phylum Arthropoda; class Insecta; order Hemiptera; family Cercopidae; genus Callitettix; species Callitettix versicolor. The sequence continues at coordinate 68,033,528 of CM040182.1, read as the reverse complement.
TATGCTTCTCTTAGTACTGAATTTATACTATAGGCAAAATATTTGCTACACCTTAAGCAATTCTGTTTTTAATGCTGGAATATTATGTTTTAATTTTATTATTATTATTATTATTATTATTATTACTATTGTTGTTGTTGTTGTTGTTTTTATTGTTGTTGTTGTTCTTATTATTATTATTATTAATATTATAATTATAATTATTATTATTATTTACTCGAACGTCGATGTTTCGGGGAATTAGAACTCTCGCTAGAAAAGTCGTAACAAAAATAACGTAACAACAAACGTGTAAGCCTAGATGCCTAGACCTAGATTAAAATAGTAAAAAAATGCAGAACAAACGCTTAAATCTAGTACAATGAGTGGCTTTTAGTTTTTCTCAAATAAATATATTTGAAGGTTGTGAGGTTGTTAGATTTTTTTATAAAAATGTAATGTATTTCTGTCTTACATAGCTCTGCTGCTAGCCTAATAGCTTTGCTGCAGTTGTCATAACAATGTTGTCACCTCTTTATTGACATCATATTGTTGACATGACATTGTTGCCATCGCATTATCATTGCTTTATTATCATTACATTGGTACCATCATTTGTTGTCATCACATTGTTGCCATTGCATTGTTATCATAACGATGTTGGCATCTCTTTGTTGTCATCATATTTCGCCATTGCATTGTTATCATTTCTTTGTTATCATTACAATGTTGGCATCTCTTTGTTGTCATCACATTGCTGCCATCGCATTGTTATCATTACATTGGTGTCATAAATTTGTTGTCATCACATTGTTGTCATTGCATTGTTATCATAACGATGTTGGCATCTCTTTGTTGTCATCATATTTCGCCATTGCATTGTTATCATTTCTTTGTTATCATTACAATGTTGGCATCTCTTTGTTGTCATCACATTGCTGCCATCGCATTGTTATCATTACATTGGTGTCATAAATTTGTTGTCATCACATTGTTGTCATTGCATTGTTATCATAACGATGTTGGCATCTCTTTGTTGTCATCATATTTCGCCATTGCATTGTTATCATTTCTTTGTTATCATTACAATGTTGGCATCTCTTTGTTGTCATCACATTGCTGCCATCGCATTGTTATCATTACATTGGTGTCATCAATTTGTTGTCATCACATTGTTGCCATCGCATTGTTATCATTTCTTTGTTATCATTACAATGTTGGCATCTCTTTGTTGTCATCACATTGCTGCCATCGCATTGTTATCATTACATTGGTGTCATCAATTTGTTGTCATCACATTGTTGCCATCGCATTGTTATCATTTCTTTGTTATCATTACAATGTTGGCATCTCTTTGTTGTCATCACATTGCTGCCATCGCATTGTTATCATTACATTGGTGTCATCAATTTGTTGTCATCACATTGCTGCCATCGCATTGTTATCATTTCTTTGTTATCATTACAATGTTGGCATCTCTTTGTTGTCATCACATTGCTGCCATCGCATTGTTATCATTACATTGGTGTCATCAATTTGTTGTCATCACATTGCTGCCATCGCATTGTTATCATTTCTTTGTTATCATTACAATGTTGGCATCTCTTTGTTGTCATCACATTGCTGCCATCGCATTGTTATCATTACATTGGTGTCATCAATTTGTTGTCATCACATTGCTGCCATCGCATTGTTATCATTTCTTTGTTATCATTACAATGTTGGCATCTCTTTGTTGTCATCACATTGCTGCCATCGCATTGTTATCATTACATTGGTGTCATCAATTTGTTGTCATCACATTGCTGCCATCGCATTGTTATCATTTCTTTGTTATCATTACAATGTTGGCATCTCTTTGTTGTCATCACATTGCTGCCATCGCATTGTTATCATTACATTGGTGTCATAAATTTGTTGTCATCACATTGTTGCCATTGCATTGTTATCATAACGATGTTGGCATCTCTTTGTTGTCATCATATTTCGCCATTGCATTGTTATCATTTCTTTGTTATCATTACAATGTTGGCATCTCTTTGTTGTCATCACATTGCTGCCATCGCATTGTTATCATTACATTGGTGTCATCAATTTGTTGTCATCACATTGTTGCCATCGCATTGTTATCATTTCTTTGTTATCATTACAATGTTGGCATCTCTTTGTTGTCATCACATTGCTGCCATCGCATTGTTATCATTACATTGGTGTCATCAATTTGTTGTCATCACATTGTTGCCATCGCATTGTTATCATTTCTTTGTTATCATTACAATGTTGGCATCTCTTTGTTGTCATCACATTGTTGCCATCGCATTGTAATAATTATTTTGCTGTCATTACGTTGTTGTTATTATATCGTTGCCACCTTATAATTATCATCACTTTTTTATCATTATTATGTTGCCATCACGTTGTTGTTGTGATTTTTTTGTCACACAAACTGATGTCACTGCTAACGATCAGTATAATAACGGATTATACGCGCCGCACAATCTATTATTAAAGAGAGCAATTTAAAACCTGTAAACGTTTCACTTTAAATCACTCGACATGCGCCTGGTGCGCATAAAATGTTGCAAGTTCGATTTTATGGTTTTCGTATCCGCTTGGCTTGCTTACGTCACAACGACCCATTGTATGTTGATGTAACGTCCGACAATCTAATTGAAATCATTGTCGTTATATTTATCAGTAATTGAATGATGTGGATCGAATACTACAATAATCATGAGTAACTTTACCCTTACACCGAGGACAATTACACGCCTTAGAGATCTATCTCGTAAAGGAGATTGCGAATCGAATTCTGTAGCCAAGGAACTATACCCTACACTGGCGACAATTAAACTCCTTATAGATCTATCTCGTAAAGGAATTTTGTAGTATTATGTACAAAACTATACTACGAATACTTACAAGTATTCTTTTATTCTTTTACAAGTACAGTTTTATTCTTTTATTCCCTCAAAGTTGTGCTGGATTCTCTCGTGCTTCTCCATAGAATTCGATCTTCTTATATCTGTCCCATTTGTTTATTTAGGTTTTTGTCCATTCTTCAGCTCCCGTGATATTTGTTTTCTTGATCTCTTTTATTTGTTTCTTGACCACTTCTATCTCTTGTTTATCTCCTTCAAAACCTAACCTACTCATTTCCTCTACCAAGTTAACTTCTGATCTTTAACCTCTTCAGCTCTCCTGTGATTTCCTTTATCCAGACCTGACAGACCATTACTGTACTTCTGCATTTTACTAAGCCTTCATCCTTAAATAATTGCTTCAATTATTGCTCGAACTATTTTAAAAGAATAAAACTGTACCCTACCACCGAGGACAATTAAAAGCCTAACTCGTAAACGCAAGATAATTTTAATAGTTTTACGATTATAATAAATTTGCTAAGCCAAATCTCTGAAAAATGAAAAGTTAGAAATATTTTTTTTAAACGGTTTTTGTGAATGAAAAACTTTTGAGTGTACTATTAATTCCCGCTTGTATCAGTGTCATTCGAAAGGAAACTAATTTACTTTTTGAAAAAAATTAGTGTTTTGGCAGAGTATGAGGAATTTTAAGTTTAAAGAGCACTTAAAATATTAGAGACAGTTTTTGAAATGTGATTTTTAATTATAAAAAATAAATGAATAAGATTGCTAAATTCTAACCGTACAGCGAATGTACGACAATGCTGCGGTTATCGTAGACCTGACAAATTTTGTATACAGCGTGTCCGTTGACAGTCCGGTGGTATATATTTATTCGCGAAAGGTTGATATTTCCTCCGATAAATATTTTCCAGTTTATCCTACGAGCTGTTTTCGTTTGTTCCTCATTATAAATAATTCTGTGTTACTAAATAACTTGCAACGGAACCGACCGAAGCCAAAGATTAACGAGTTAAAAACAAATTTCAATATTTTGTGAACGTTTTGCCTACGTTCTGTGCAGCCTTCTCTACACTGATACTGAGTAATACAGTGTATCTTCTATGTTTATAGTTTTGAAAACCAAAACTCACTCACTGTCAGAATAATCACTATATTTTAAGAACTGAGAAGCCTAGCGAGAGTTGAAATTCTGCATAAAAGTTAATTTTAAGTCTTAGAGGCTTATTAAATATTAATATATATATATATATATATATATATATATATATATATATATATATATATATATATATATATATATATATATATATATATATATATATATATATATATATATATATATATATATATATATATATATATATATATATATATATATATATATATATATATATATATATATATATATATATATATATATATATATATATATATATATATATATATATATATATATATATATATATATATATATATATATATATATATATATATATATATATATATATATATATATATATATATATATATATATATATATATATATATATATATATATATATATATATATATATATATATGTGTGTGTGTGTGTGTGTGTGTGTGTGTGTGTGTGTAAGTCACGGTTCCTTCCCACTTACAAATTTCTATATGACACTTACATGTTTTAAAAATAATTAGAATAAATTGTTACATATGATTATATATACATGGCAAATGAAGTTCGACTTCATACTTGGAGCGAGAACCATCTTGTATATACCAGATACGATTTTGACGAAACGTCGGATTTATTCTAGAACAATCGTGTCGTATGAATATACACCGATTTTCATTGTAATTCACATTTTTTCGTCTACGAAGGAAGGCATTAAAATACACACACGCGCATACACACACACACACATGCGCGCGCACACACCTACACACACGTGCGCGCCACGCAAGCACGCACGCGCGCGCACACACACACACACACACACACAAGTCATACAAGCCTAAAGGCTTGATTCTGTGAAGGAATCGACAGCATATTTCGTAATATTAGAAAACAAAATTAGTCATAGAGGGAGCTTTTCTATATTAAAAGGCGAATATACGTTGTGGCTTCTAGAAAGTAATCTGAACCTAAAAGATGGAACAAAGCTTTTTGGAAGAAGTTATATTAGTTTTTTAATTATTGAAGTTAGTAAAATAATATAACTATTAAAGTAATTCAAATTAAACAGAATTAAAGCGTACGTTTTGAGAAACACAATAGTAACAAAACAGAAATTGTTTCTGAAAGAGAATTTAACACCAAGAAATTTCGAAAGAATACAAATAGTTTGAAATAAAATTGGATTAAATTATTACAGTTAAAATATAAAGTACGACATTAGAAAATGGTAGGCTAATTTAAATTAATTAATTACAGTATAAATCCGGCAATTTTAAGACGTGAAGAAACTAAAACTTAAGTAGATTATAAATAAAAAATAATAAAAATAAAAATGGCGTAAAAAGAGAAAGGGGTATCGCCAAAGAGAAGAACTGCCATTCATAAAATGAGGGGCAAAAGAGGAACAACGTGAGAAGAGAGAAGAGGAACGGGAGAGGAGGCTAGATAAGGGTAAAGAGCAAGAACTCGGAGAAAGGAGGAAAGGGTAAGGAAGAAAAGAGAAGGATTTAATAAATTGGAGCAATTATTTAAGGATGAAGGCTTAGTAAAATGCAGAAGTACAGTAATGGTCTGTCAGGTCCGGATAAAGGAAATCACAGGAGAGTTGAAGAGGTTAAAGATCAGAAGTTAACTTGGTAGAGGAAATGAGTAGGTTAGGTTTTGAAGGAGATAAACAAGAGATAGAAGTGGTCAAGAAACAAATAAAAGAGATCAAGCAAACAAAGATCACGGGAGCTGAAGAATGGACAAAAACCTAAATAAACAAATGGGACAGATATAAGAAGATCGAATTCTATGGAGAAGCACGAGAGAATCCAGCACAACTTTGAGGGACATCAAGGATATAGAAAACTTGTATGAAAATGAGGAACTTGAAGTTGTGGAACACTATATTTTTGAACACGTAGCTCGACGTAGTGTCGAACTATTTGGACAGCCAAGATGGTGGGACATAAAGAATTGAAGAAGCGGTTTCTAGAACCTTTTGGAGTTTGCATAACCAACAGTTTATCCGGAACAGGATAAAAGGTGAACATCCACACCTACAGGGTACTTGACCAAAGCTGAATATTTCTGCAGAATGATAAACATGGCTAAGGACTTAGACCCACCGATTCCAGAGGATTTCCTCATATGTAAAATCGTAACACATGACGAGCCGGCACAGGTATCTGGGTTGGGAAGTACTTGGAGACTACCGATGGAGCAGTGGCCTTCTGACTACAGCAGACATGGTGGACCAAAATTGTGGAGAATGAAAGACGAGAGAAGACAGACTGCGAAATAATAACATGCTAGAAACCAAGGACAAGGTAGAGATCGTCGAGACAAAGGACCATCAAGGGAACAGAAAAATTACAGATAGCGGTAGGAGAGAACAACAGGAGCACCTGGAAACATTGCAGGACCACCTAATATACTACATCCATCTAATCACCTAAAAAACTACTTAAATCGACTTCAGACACACATCATTACAAAGAACTTTAAACATAGTCAAATAATTGAAGTCGCAAAAATAAATTAACATCATTGAAAATTTTCTTAATTAAAACAATAGAAGATTGTATTTCTATTTATCGTTGGAGAAGAGGCACTCGAAGAGGGAGAAAATATAAATTTAATAAATGCCCAGCGAACAGATTGTTTAAGGATTAAAATAAAAATTAATAAAAAAGTTAGATTGTGCAGAGATTAGCACAGGAGCGGAAGTTTCTGTAATAGAGGAGAAGTTTTTAACTGAGCTGAGGCAATCTGGATATCACCCACTACGATTGCCAGTTTCGAGTGTAGAAAGTATTACAGCTGTTGGAAACAAAAGGCAAAAGGTAAACAAACAAAAGTTATACAAAAAGATTAATGAATGTAAAAAATAAGAATAAATCCATCGATATAAATTTACAGTTATTCTAAGATAACAAAATAAAATTATAATTGGCTGAAATACGTAATATGAATTAGGGTGAAGTATAAACATGAAGAGGAAATTTCTAGAATTTGTTATAGGTGAGAAAAGTGTATTTTTAAGATTTATGTGAAAAACGTAGGGAGCTTGGGCGGTATTGTGAACAAAAAGGTTGTCCATTACCATCAAAGACAACACTTCGGCCAGCTTCAGTCCCAAAAAGATATGATGGAGAACAACATCGACAGATCGGACGTGACAAGAGGAAGAAGAGGAGAGACCGATACTGACAAACCCGGACGTGACAAGAGGAAGAAGAGGAGGATCGATACTGACAAACACGGACGTGACAAGAGGAAGAAGAGGAGGATCGATACTGACAAACCCGGACGTGACAAGAGGAAGAAGAGGAGAGACCGATACTGACAAACCCGGACGTGACAAGAGGAAGAAGAGGAGAGACCGATACTGACAAACCCGGACGTGACAAGAGGAAGAAGAGGAGGATCGATACTGACAAACCCGGACGTGACAAGAGGAAGAAGAGGAGGATCGATACTGACAAACCCGGACGTGACAAGAGGAAGAAGAGGAGGATCGATACTGACAAACCCGGACGTGACAAGAGGAAGAAGAGGAGGATCGATACTGACAAACCCGGACGTGACAAGAGGAAGAAGAGGAGGATCGATACTGACAAACCCGGACGTGACAAGAGGAAGAAGAGGAGGATCGATACTGACAAACCCGGACGTGACAAGAGGAAGAAGAGGAGGATCGATACTGACAAACCCGGACGTGACAAGAGGAAGAAGAGGAGGATCGATACTGACAAACCCGGACGTGACAAGAGGAAGAAGAGGAGGATCGATACTGACAAACCCGGACGTGATAAAAGGAAGAAGAGGAGAGATCGATACTGACAAACCCGGACGTGACAGCGATAGTGAGTGCTGAAGAGGGCAGGAATAAAAGTGGTGAAGGTTTAGGAAATTCAAAAACTTTCTCAAAATTGCCAAATCCACAATTAACAAATAAATCTATCGAAAATGAAAAATTGGAAAATATTATTCTACGAAAAATGAAAAAGGGCTTAAGGCGAAACGTCCAAAGGACTTTTTGAAAAAAAGCAAAGATACAAAATACGTGGTAACAAAAAGGTAAAACAAATAATTTACAAAAAAAATTCTCGTCAATTAAAAATAAGATAAAATCTGCATACGGTGCAAGAGAAGATGCAAATAGAACAGTCGAACTTGAATTTGAAAGGAACCAATCACCATTACCAAATTTGAAAAAGGGAAGAAAAGGAAGGGACAAAAATAAACGAATAGCGAACAACCAAACTACAAAACGTTCAAGAAAATGAGGTCAGAAACAAAAGTGGTAACATTTATTTAAAAAGTAATAAACGGAAGAAAAACAGGTGGCTGAATTTAAAAAAACAATCAACAGATATTGGGGAAACCAAAAATTAAAATGGAATAAACGGATTCGATAACTAATTGGGGGAATGCATATTAAATAGCCCACAAAACAAAAATAAGTTTAAGACATTATTAAATATGAGCAAATAGCAGCGAAGTTTTCATTCAAACCACGATTATCAAATAAATACATATAAGAAATAACAATAATTAAAAATTTTACTTTCTTAAATAGAAATTATCCAATACTGAAGAATTTTAGAAGTAAATTCCAGGAAGATAAAGATGTTAGAGTACGGCGTGAATGAGAGGTCGAGAATATCGTACATAAATCTTATGGTAACCGTTTTCAGGACAGATGGCTAAGTAAGGTTATGTTTGGATGCTAGACAGTTGAGTGACATAACCGTGCAAGAGCGCACAGAAGATTGACGACATTTGAGAAAAGGATGAAAAAGTATATCACGAAAATTATTTTAACATCACGTTTTCTGCAGGATCCATTGTTTAAAAATAGGAAACAATGCACCGGTTTCCTTTTAAACAATGAAGTTTTTAATTTTCGTGTAGTAACATTCGGATTACAAAATCCCGCAGCAGCTCTATCAGGGAACTATAGATTCGAATCAAGGTAAAGATGTGGAAGAATTTACATTAAATTATGTGCTTTGTCGGAAATTTTCAAAGAACATTTTGAACATTTGGAAAAATATTTTCAAAAATTTTAAAAACGGAACTAAAGATAAATCCCACTAAAACTATTTTTTGCCAAAAAGAAGTAAAATTTTTTGATGTATTTTTTCTAATAAGTGGATAACTACGGACCCGGAATGGCTTAAAACAATGCAGGGGTTATTGGTGCAAAAAATACTGTAATAATAAAAACATTTGCAATGATTTCTAGAATTTGTTAACCATTATTCAAGATTCACAAACAAATATTCCAATAGTACATAGTACAGAAAATTAAAAAATAAGTATGGGATAATTACATGCAAAGTGCATTTCAAAGAGTAAAGGACCTGTTTATAAATACAATCAATATACATCACCCAGTTCCAGGTCCAGAAACGTTCTTACGAACAGGTGCAAGTGATTACGTCATTACTTGCTAAGCTGATAAATTAAGCCTGTCCTTCCAAAAGGGTCGAGAAGGACAGTTACAGTTGATTTGCTTCAGTAGTAGGACGTTAAAAAGGGCAGAAAAATTACACAGTATGCGAAGAAAAACTATTGTGTTGTTTATGTTTTTTTTTGTGTTTAACGTCCGACTATTGTGCACACTTGGGCTAATGCAGACGATGGGATGACGTATAGCGTATGAAAATGCCAAGCCCTGGCCGGGAATCGAACCCGGGTCCCCGGGGTGAAAGCCTAGTACGCTATCCACTAGGCCACCGAGGCGGCTCCCAGTGACATTGATTACTCATATAAAACACTTAAATTTCTGACAATATGTAATTTTGCAAATGCGCGGTTAACACGATGGATATTAACGACGTAAGAATGTAAAGAATATAAACTAACTGTAATACATTATGCAAATAAATTAAACATACCTTGTGATATAGCGAGTAGAGTAATAGATAAGGAGAATCAAAATAAGAATGGGGGGAATATAAAATAAGTAAAGGTAAGGAGAATCAAAATAAGAGTGTGGGGGAATATAAAATAAGTAAAGGTAAGGAGAATCAAAATAAGAGTGTGGGGGAATATAAAATAAGTGAAGGTAAGGAGAATCAAAATAAGAGTGTGGGGGAATATAAAATAAGTAAAGGTAAGGAGAATCAAAATAAGAGTGTGGGGGAATATAAAATAAGTAAATTTAAGGAGAATCAAAATAAGAGTGTGGGGGAATATAAAATAAGTAAAGGTAAGGAGAATCAAAATAAGAGTGTGGGGGAATATAAAATAAGTGAAGGTAAGGAGAATCAAAATAAGAGTGTGGGGGAATATAAAATAAGTAAAGGTAAGGAGAATCAAAATAAGAGTGTGGGGGAATATAAAATAAGTAAAGGTAAGGAGAATCAAAATAAGAGTGTGGGGGAATATAAAATAAGTAAAGGTAAGGAGAATCAAAATAAGAGTGTGGGGGAATATAAAATAAGTAAAGGTAAGGAGAATCAAAATAAAAATGTGGGGGAATACAAAATAAGTAAAGTTAAGGAGAATCAAAATAAGAGTGTGGGGGAATATAAAATAAGTAAAGGTAAGGAGAATCAAAATAAAAATGTGGGGGAATACAAAATAAGTAAAGGTAAGGAGAATCAAAATAAGAGTGTGGGGGAATACAAAATAAGTAAAGGTAAGGAGAATCAAAATAAGAATGTGGGGGAATATAAAATAAGTAAAGTTAAGGAGAATCAAAATAAGAATGTGGGGGAATACAAAATAAGTAAAGGTAAGGAGAATCGAAATAAGAATGTGGGGGAATACAAAATAAGTAAAGGTAAGGAGAATCGAAATAAGAATGTGGGGGAATATAAAATAAGTAAAGGTAAGGAGAATCAAAATAAGAATGTGGGGGAATATAAAATAAGTAAAGGTAAGGAGAATCAAAATAAGAGTGTGGGGGAATATAAAATAAGTAAAGGTAAGGAGAATCAAAATAAAAATGTGGGGGAATACAAAATAAGTAAAGGTAAGGAGAATCAAAATAAGAGTGTGGGGGAATATAAAATAAGTAAAGGTAAGGAGAATCAAAATAAGAGTGTGGGGGAATACAAAATAAGTAAAGGTAAGGAGAATCAAAATAAGAATGTGGGGGAATATAAAATAAGTAAAGTTAAGGAGAATCAAAATAAGAATGTGGGGGAATACAAAATAAGTAAAGGTAAGGAGAATCGAAATAAGAATGTGGGGGAATACAAAATAAGTAAAGGTAAGGAGAATCGAAATAAGAATGTGGGGGAATACAAAATAAGTAAAGGTAAGGAGAATCAAAATAAGAATGTGGGGGAATACAAAATAAGTAAAGGTAAGGAGAATCGAAATAAGAATGTGGGGGAATATAAAATAAGTAAAGGTAAGGAGAATTAAAATAAGAATGTGGGGAATATAAAATAAGTAAAAATCAGTAAATTATAAATACAAAATACAGTTAGCTACAATTATGATGGAAGAATCGAACAGAAAATTATCAATATTTAAGCTGAATTCATAGAAGTTCCATTTTGTTAAAAGTTTACAGAAAATTCGATTTTGGAAATCGCTGGATATTATTATGTTTGTTATATTATATATATATATATATATATATATATATATATATATATATATGGAATTTAATAATCAAGAAAGGCAAAATACAAATATTTAAGATTTTACTTTATAAAAGTTAGACGAAGGAGAACGGAGATCAACATACCACGCTGTAAATAAATCCCAAGGGTCATGATTTTATGGTCCCGGATTTGTCTTATCGTATGACTTCTAATTTGCCATTTTAAAATTCACTAAAACAGAAAGAAGCATTATATCTATTTCGTTGAGAAATGCGGAAGCTTGACTCTAGAGGCATGAGGCATGGCGGACTGCAGTACAGCGATGCATATTGTATTGATGCGGGCAGATTGAGCGTCCCCCGTACCCTCCCTCTCCGTCTCCATTACCTCCAGTAAACTGTAAAAATTCTTGCGCGACTCAAGCAGGACAGGAAACGGGGAAAATTATTCATTCGAAACCTCGGAGGAAGGAGGAAGGGTCTTCGCAAATTGCACATTCCTTGCCTGTTATTTGTTTCTTTCTTGGAAATACAAATGGAACTCGAAGCTGGACCCTTCATTTTACTTAAGCTAACTGTTTGGAATCACAATAGGACAATCTTTAACGCATTTCTGTTAACAGTCGGTATACTATATACTAGGCTATCTTACTTATAATAATCGTAGCACGTAGATGCCTTGCTTACGTGATGCACGGTCTGCCATAAACTAACAAATATTAGGCTGTTACTAATAATAATTGTAGCACGTAGATGCCTTACTTACGTGATGCACGGTCTGCCATAAACTAACAAATATTAGTCTGTTACTAATAATAATCGTAGCACGTAGATGCCTTGCTTACGTGATGCACGGTCCGCCATAAACTAACAAATATTAGGCTGTTACTAATAATAATCGTAGCACGTAGATGCCTTGCTTACGTGATGCACGGTCCGCCATAAACTAACAAATATTAGGCTGTTACTAATAATAATCGTAGCACGTAGATGCCTCGTTTACGTGATACACGGTCTGCCATAAACTAACAAATATTATGCTGTTACTAATAATAATCGTAGCACGTAGATGCCTTGTTTACGTGATGCACGGTCTGCCATAAACTAACAAATATTAGGCTGTTACTAATAATAATCGTAGCACGTAGATGCCTTGCTTACGTGATGCACGGTCTGCCATAAACTAACAAATATTAGGCTGTTACTAATAATAATCGTAGCACGTAGATGCCTTGCTTACGTGATGCACGGTCTGCCATAAACTAACAAATATTAGGCTGTTTCTAATAATAATCGTAGCACGTAGATGCCTTGCTTACGTGATGCACGGTCTGCCATAAACTAACAAATATTAGGCTGTTACTAATAATAATCGTAGCACGTAGATGCCTTACTTACGTGATGCACGGTCTGCCATAAACTAACAAATATTAGTCTGTTACTAATAATAATTGTAGCACGTAGATGCCTTGCTTACGTGATGCACGGTCTGCCATAAACTAACAAATATTAGGCTGTTACTAATAATAATCGTAGCACGTAGATGCCTCGTTTACGTGATACACGGACTGCCAAAAACTATCATAATTGAATAATATAAAGTAAAAACATAATTCGATTTTTAAGGTATTTTTTCCAAAAAATATGAACCTTGGTAACTTTTATTTTCTTAATTTTTTTTTAAAAGCCTGTTTTCACCTAAACAAGTATTAATTGTAAAGCACAAATAATTTATTGCTATCTATTAACATAACTAACATTAACAACTAATTATACATCATACCATCTGCTTTTTAGTTAATTACATCAGATAATCACTGTGTTCAGTATAATGATCTGCCCTCCCTAGCTTCGTCAATTCTACTTTCGTTGACGTGTTTCGGAGAACCTCCATCTTCAAAAACTATACCTATACTGGTCACCAATATTATGGCCCGTCTTATTTATAATTTTCTATCTCCACCTCGTACCCGTCTTCTATTCAACACGTGTATATTAAACCTGACGTGCTCGCTTCTGATTGGCTCCTTTCAAACTTTCTCTTCAACGGTCGTCCCTCCTGTTAATTTTTGAAAATTTTTAGATTTTTAAACGTAATATCTGCTTGCGACGATATCTGTTCATTTATTATGTTTTCTCCCTTTAATTTTGATTTGAAAATTTCCAAGTTCTCTAAAATTGTATTGATAAATTTTGTACGTCTTCCTTTTTCTGCCACATGCAGTACCTTCATCGAGTTTTCTATTTCTCGAAAAATGTGTCCCTCTTTTATTAAATGTGACGCATAATTTGAATCATTTTTGACCGTTGAAGAGAAAGTTTGAAAGGAACTAATCAGAAGCGAGCGAAAACGTATGATTTTGAAGAGCCAATCAGAAGTGAGCACGTCATGTTTAATGTACACGTGTTGAATAGAGGAGGGTTACGAGGTGGAGATAGAAAATTATAAATAGGACGGGCCATAATATTGGTGACCAGTATAGATATAGTTTTTAAGACGGAAGTTTTCCGAAACGCGTCAAAGAAAGTAGAATTGACGAAGCTGGGAAAGGTAGATCATTATACTGAACTGATAATAATCCTAGCAGAAAAGAAGAAGATATAAAAAGAACATCAGATAATAATTAATAATTTTATTTTCTCGCCTTTATAAAACAACTTCTCTTTAATTACTGTATTGTGGTGAAAGCGCTTTTTGCACTATGAAAATTATTTTTAATATTTCGTGCGATCGGACTAGGTACGAAGCACTTCTCAAAGCAGTGAGCTTGTATACACACATATACAAAATATTTAGACCCTCAAAACTCATTTTAGAAGACATAATCAATGCACATTTCACGGTCCGGATCTTGGTTTTAGCACGTTGGCTGCTACAAATGAAATCTGCTAATACTTTTGTCAAGAACCATAATCATACAAGTGTTCTCCTGGCACGCGGAAGACAGGAACTTCATTTCCTAGTGAATAAACTGCGTTCAGCGGATAAAATTAAAACAAGGGATCTGTAATCATTTCAAGTAACTTCGATCCCTGCAACACTTAGTCACGTGATTCTGCGACACACTGGCACAGATTTTACTATATTACAGATTAGGCCTACACCGATCCGATACTCGACTGTTCCAATGAAAAGAAGAATAAAGATCGCACGTGAAACTTTGATCGGAATAGAGCAGGAGATACAACAGACTTCCTACTCCTTACCCCAGTAGGCCTATACTAGGACGACAGTCTCCTTAATAACCCTTGACCTTGAACTTTGAACAAGGAAAGACTGTTTCTGTATTCTGTAATGACGGTAGATTGTACGATGGGTAGTCCGAGCGTAGGTTGTTAGCACAGTGACATTTCGATCATTTTATTTTCCGGGCAAAGTGCAGGCCTATTTATTGTAGACGGATTTCTATAGCTAAGGGTAACTATCGTTTTCAACACCATCCTTAAATACAAATACGGACACGTTTTGATATAGGCTAACTTAGTGTCTATTATGATCGTTACAAAATACAAAGTAGAAAGCATAATTTTGTATAATAGCAACAAAAATAACCTACACTGTCCGGTATTGTTTTACGATTTTGGGGCTTTTGTTGTCATACATTTTATAACATTTAAGAGTGGTGATGAAAACTAAAATCACATTATTGGGATATCGGATCTTACGAAAATAGCGGAAGTATATAATGTATACACACAAATGTAGTGTAATTTTTAATTATAACATTTTAGAGTCTTTCATCGATTTTTATGAGTGATGTTTTATTTTTAACGGTTCTTAATCCGGATTCGCCAGCTGATTTTTGATAACAGTTGATTACTCGTTAATTTTCTAATAATCGATTTTTATGAGTGATGTTTTATTTTTAACGGTTCTTAATCCGGATTCGCCAGCTGATTTTTGATAACAGTTGATTACTCGTTAATTTTCTAACAATCGATTTTTATGAGTGATGTTTTATTTTTAACGGTTCTTAATCCGGATTCGCCAGCTGATTTTTGTTAACAGTTGATTACTCGTTAATTTTCTAACAATCGATTTTTATGAGTGAAGTTTTATTTTTAACGGTTCTTAATCCGGATTCGCCAGCTGATTTTTGATAACAGTTGATTACTCGTTAATTTTCTAACAATCGATTTTTATGAGTGATGTTTTATTTTTAACGGTTCTTAATCCGGATTCGCCAGCTGATTTTTGATAACAGTTGATTACTCGTTAATTTTCTAACAATCGATTTTTATGAGTGATGTTTTATTTTTAACGGTTCTTAATCCGGATTCGCCAGCTGATTTTTGATAACAGTTGATTACGCGTTAATTTTCTAACAATCGATTTTTATGAGTGATGTTTTATTTTTAACGGTTCTTAATCCGGATTCGCCAGCTGATTTTTGTTAACAGTTGATTACTCGTTAATTTTCTAACAATCGATTTTTATGAGTGATGTTTTATTTTTAACGGTTCTTAATCCGGATTCGCCAGCTGATTTTTGTTAACAGTTGATTACTCGTTAATTTTCTAACAATCGATTTTTATGAGTGATGTTTTATTTTTAACGGTTCTTAATCCGGATTCGCCAGCTGATTTTTGTTAACAGTTGATTACTCGTTAATTTTCTAACAATCGATTTTTATGAGTGATGTTTTATTTTTAACGGTTCTTAATCCGGATTCGCCAGCTGATTTTTGTTAACAGTTGATTACTCGTTAATTTTCTAACAATCGATTTTTATGAGTGATGTTTTATTTTTAACGGTTCTTAATCCGGATTCGCCAGCTGATTTTTGTTAACAGTTAATTACTCGTTAATTTTCTAAAATTTTTACTTTTATCGTGATCGGAAAGCGGCAGAAATTCGCACCTGCGAGCGTAGAGACTTCAAGTAGTGGTTTTGTTTTTGTCAGACCAAAAATAACACATTAGATTTATTTTTAAAATCGGTTTTAATATGAATCTATAATGAAACGTTAACTGCGATGAGTTTGGACGGATTCTGCGTTTATATTTCGGCAAAAGGTTTTCTCTGTCGGAGAGGAACGCGTGTCCGCGGGTTTCTTCTTAGTTTGTTCACTATCGGTAGTCCTGACTATACAAAATGTTGTTAGGAATTAAAATTATAAATTTAGTTATTTTTTTAAAGCTTGTAAAGAGGGAACAGCCAAAGACGCAAAAAAAAGAAACTGCTGACATACTGCCTGTTGTAGACAAGGTGTGTAGAACAGCAGTTCAGATAAAGCTTGGGGAAGAATTCTGGGGAGACCGGAGGGTCAGTCATTCTGCGAGGACGGGGGAGCCGTCTTGGGACCGACTGTACGTCGTGAAGTGACAAGTGCTCTATGACGATTTTCCAGCAGTGTTGCCAATTGACGGGTGATTACCCAATTTGCGGGTAATATTGAGTCTTGCGGGTAGTAATGAGGTTAATGAAAGATAAGCGGGTAATTTTGAGTTTTACGGGTGGCCATGAGGATAATGAAATAAAATCGGGTAATAGCGGGTAATTTTGAGTCTTGTGGGTAATTGTGAGTCATGAGGGTAATTAAATAAAAGCGGGTAATTTTGAGTATTTCAGGTAGTCATGAGGGTAATGAAATAAAAGCGGGTAATTTTGAGTCTTGTGAGTAGTCATGAGGGTAATGAAATAAAAGCGGTTAATAGCGGGTAATTTTGAGTCTTTCGGGTAGTCATGAGGGTAATGAAATAAAAGCGGGTAATTTTGAGTATTGCGGGTAGTCATGAGGGTAATGAAATAAAAGCGGGTAATTTTGATTCTTGCGAGTAGTCTTGAGGGTAATGAAATAAAAGCGGGTAATTTTGAGTATTGCGGGTAGTCATGAGGGTAATGAAATAAAAGCGGGTAATTTTGAGTCTTGTGAGTAGTCATTAGGTAATGAAATAAAAGCGGGTAATTTTGAGTCTTGTGAGTAGTCATGAGGGTAATGAAATAAAAGCGGGTAATTTTGATTCTTGCGAGTAGTCTTGAGGGTAATGAAATAAAAGCGGGTAATTTTGAGTATTGTGGGTAGTCATGAGGGTAATGAAATAAAAGCGGGTAATTTTGATTTTTGCGGGTAGTCATGAGGGTAATGAAATAAAAGCGGGTAATTTTGAGTATTGCGGGTAGTCATGAGGGTAATGAAATAAAAGCGGGTAATTTTGAGTCTTGTGAGTAGTCGTGAGGGTAATGAAATAAAAGCGGGTAATAGAGGGTAATGTTGGTCTCACAGAGATATGCAAAAATTATCAGTTACTTTATTTGTATTTTTTTGGCTCCATTATAAAGTTGACATTTTTTGCACTTTGTGGCTCATTTTGTATTCGGAGTAATCTTTACACGTGAACTAGGTTCTGTTCGTTTTTCTGTTTCCCAGTCAGCTCATTTTTATATTAAATTTAGTTTTGAAATACTGTTTTACTGCTTGTTTTCATGCACGGCGTAGGTTTGTAACCGTCCGTGGGTATCCGTATTTATCCGGTCTAAGTGAAATGATTAGTTGAATTCACAGCGATAATTACGAAAAAATTTATCAAATTTCAACAAAATTCAGTCTTTAAGGGTTGAGGAAGTGTTTAGAAGTCAAGGGTCTCTATGGGGAAATTGTAATTAGCGTGAAGACCACCATAATTACTAATGATCGCGAACAAATATATTTGTTCTCTTTCGTGATTTAATTGAATTGAATTTAACAGTGATTTTGGGGTTGGGTGAGTATGAAGGGGTTAACTTGCAATGAGATCATCTCCACAGTATTTATACTTAGACCCTTAGATCCTCAAAATTCTATTCGGGAAAAACACACACAGGAATATATATATATATATATATATATATATATATATATATATATATATATATAATTGATTTTTGGTAATTTGCGGGTAATTTATGTCTCGCTGTGGGTAATTATTATGATTGAGATTGGTAACACTGCTATCCAGCCAGGCGGTGGTGGGGGAAACGAATCGGCAATCTGCGGCATAAGTAGACAGATTGCGTATACTTTTTCCTCTTCTATTTTTTGGTTAAAATTGGGGCACGTGTTTTTAAGAAGGATTTTTTAACATTATTTCAAAGAAATTTGTATAATCGGGTAATACAATAGTGTTCATTCTTGGCCCAACTGAAGTAGCCGAAGCCGTCTCGGTGGTCTAGTGGATAGCGTACTAGGCTTTCACCCCGAGGACCCGGGTTCGATTCCCGGCGAGGGCTTGGCATTTTCATACGCTATAAATAATCCAATCGTCTGCATTAGCCCAAGTGTGCACAACAGTCGGACGTTAAACACAAAAAAAAAAAAAAAACTGAAGTAGCCGAACGGATACAAGAAGTGTGTAAATATTAAAGTACGTATTAAAAGATACTTCTTGAACCACCGATTGTTGGTTAGAAGAGATTCTAAATTTCTAATACTGTGACGGAATTTTATTCACGCCATACAGACGCCATCTTGTATTTTTAAATACCTTCATATGAACTTCCCAGCTCGAATTTTGTTCTAAAATTTTCTGTTTATTCAGTGTTTATTTCTTCGCTTATTAATTTACAACGAACAGGCCGCTATACAGGGTGGATTTCAGTCTCTTGCATCGGGAGGGGGAGGTTTCGAAATAATTGCCGGTTCGGGACTTCCGAACACTTAAATTTAATCCGCAATAAAACGAAGAAAGTGCCACGTTAAGGCTCTAAAGAACAAAACAAAAATTATTATATATTAAAAACTAATCAAAATCCGACGCAAAGCGCTTTAAGAGTAAATAAAATGTATTCAGCTTCGATCGTTCGCGCCTCGTAATGAATAATTTACGTTTATTCCCTTATCGTTAGCTAATGGAGGGAATAAGAACCTTATCGAGGCTTATAGGCCGGACTATACCTACACAGAATGGATGTAAAGTCTCTCTTTAACTTTACTTTTCCCCAAAGTTTTCCTCATCGATTTAGAACCGAGTACAGTTTATACGTAACTTCATACTGTAAGGAGCTCGCGTGATCAGAGGAAGAGAATTCTTTCGCCGAAAAGCTAAAGGATATGGTACAGTTTATACGTAACTTCATACTGTAAGGAGCTCGCGTGATGAGAGGAAGAGAATTCTTTCGCCGAAAAGCTAAAGGATATGGTACAGTTTATACGTAACTTCATACAGTAAGGAGCTCGCGTGATCAGCGGAAGAGAATTCTTTCGCCGAAAAGCTAAAGGATATGGTACAGTTTATACGTAACTTCATACTGTAAGGAGCTCGCGTGATCAAAGGAAGAGAATTCTTTCGCCGAAAAGCTAAAGGATATGGTACAGTTTATACGTAACTTCATACTGTAAGGAGCTCGCGTGATCAGAGGAAGAGAATTCTTTCGCCGAAAAGCTAAAGGATATGGTTCCTTTAGCTTATCAAAAGTAATTATGAATTCATAAGATTTACGAATGTTACTGGAAGGTACATTAGATCAGATAATACTTTATTAAATTTTATTTTCTCGCCTTTATACGACAAATACGTTTTTATTAATTATGGTGAAAGCACTTTCGGCTTTAACCCTTAAGTGGGCGCGATAGCGGCAAATTGTGCCGCAATCCTTTATTTTCGCATCTCACGGTAGGTATCGATGGAGAAATGTTTTCAGGGCTTTGAGTATTTGTCAAGACCACCTTGAGGGACACCAACTGTATAAAAATAATACCTTACCTTCAGTCCGTCTGGAAATAAGGCATGAATGCGAGATAGTTACGTCTGCGGCCACGTTGCCGCGGCGCGCCCAATCGTGTAACTGCTTTCGTAGTGTTATTCTCACTATATTTGTGCGTACATAGTCACTTTTACCCTTCAGGTAGTTGTGTGTTTAGTGTTTTAGTTTGGTATTTTTTACCGTGTTTCTATTCTATTCACAAACATTCCAAAAAGTATATTGTACATATGGATTATAACGCTACAAAATGTGGCGTTGATACTGTCGATCAAATGTGTGCCAGTTACTCGACATCCCGAAGCACGAGACGTTGGACAATGGCCCTTCTTTATGGCATTCAGACACTGCTGGAATAAATGCAAATATAATTTACAAATTCAACCATCTGGATTACAGTGAGCGAAGATGCAGCTTTTTGAAAAAATTGGCTCAGTTTCATGAGTGGACACTTGAAAGCTAGAACGACAATCCTAACTCTTCCAAAAGATCAAGTTTTTTTGGGAAAATATAAGTTATTGGAAAATCAACAGGCTCAAGTACCAACAAGTAGACCTATTTTTCACATTTGCGGACCACACAAAAATAACAGAACCAAAATTGTCTGCAAAGAATGTAATAAGAATGTTTTAAGAATCACAGCCAGATGGCCGCTGTTTTCACGAAGCTGAAGCAATGGACGTTGATTCGGATTAAATTTGTAAATATTAATTTTTAAATTTTTGTTTATAAATTTAGTTTTTTGATAAGCGTGACCACTAAGAATTCCGTAATATTTGTCATGTTTCTTGTATAAAATGAAATCCTTTTCAGACAAGTGTTTGTATTCATTAACTATTGTCTATGTTTCAAATATTCAATGTTTTTTAAATAAATATAACCATTAAAAAACTGAAAATTAAAATAAATCAATTAGAAACAAAGTATAATAAAAAATAACGCAATGTGTCCACTTAAAATTAGTTTACATGGGTACAAAAGCGGAATTAGGCATTGCGGCCAAATTGCCGAGGCGCGCCCAGCGAAGGGTTAAACAAAGAGTACCATGAGTTAACATAACATATTATCTGAACACGTTCATAAATAAAATAGTTTTCTAAGGTTATTTTCATAATTAATGTTAATAAGGGTTATGTAAGGGTTCTGCACAAGGCAACTAAGGACAACTGAACCGAGGGGAAGTTTGGCAACCCGGACCTTACAGATTCTTGGATATGCAGATGATATAGTAGTTCTCTGAAGAAAAGAATAAGGGAAGTTCTCACTGAACTAGTGCCCGAATGATATAAACACAAAGTACATGCTAGAGTCTGTATCTGGAGCAAAAACGTCGGCCGATTTCCGGTTTGAAGCAGTTGGACCTTGGAGTAAATATAAATCGCGAAAACAGAGTGAGTGAAGAGATCGGGAAGCGGACCGTGGCAGGAGTACAACGCATTACGGTCTTAAAAAACCTTTTCAAATCGACACTTCTCTCTGGAGCTATCAAGATAAAAGCTTTTTAAATCGCTTATCAAACCTGTCATTTCATGTGATATGATGCAAAGCGCCTCGGTGGCCTAGTTGTAAGCGTACTAGGCTTTCACCCCGAGGACCCGGGTTCGATTCCCAATGTGTGGTACATGTAGGCGCTCCCAGCGAAGGGTTAAACAAATTATTTTTAATATTTATTGCGATCAAACTATGATGTGCATATGTTAGCGCTAAAATCCGAAAGCCGTTGATGTGCACATTACCTAGCTAATCTGCATATTAACTGATTTGCTCAGTTAACCTGCACAAGCAAGAGTTTTCCGTATTTTAACTAAGTAATGATCACATTAACGGAAGTCGTATCGTTAGATTTCAAAAGTTTGTTGATTGAGGATTGATTTTATCAACTAATTTGTTGATTGTTTGATTGTATTCACTAGATTCTTTAGATATCGAAAAATAAATAACGTTATGTCGATGTAAGGGTACGGAAACTTTGCTGTTGTGCCAGCAAAGATCTTATCTTCACTATAGCGAGTGTCTAGTTGGTAACGTGCAGATTGTCTAGATAGTTTGATAAATATAACGATATTCGGCACTTCAAAGGATCATCTTTGATAATCTGTAGAATAAGTGATATCTGCACTTTAGCGGTAACATGTACACTTCAATGTGTACTCAAGACTTCACTTTGTATTCTCTCGTCAAAGCAAGTCCTCGACTAAAATGTCGTTAGTTAACTTAAATCGAGTAGGTTATACGAAGAGATTTAATGCGCGTAAAGATTCATTAATATCTTTAAATAGATCTTATTCTACTTCCCCAGACTTGTTACGCTTCGTGGGAAAACAGGTCGTAAGATTTACACTTTCCCACGTTCCAACAGCGCTGAATCAAAAAAAATATGTTGTATAGTATTTGTAAACAGCAATTTGTGATTTGGTTTCGGGTTTCAGCACTCTGTCGTGTTAGTCTTACCCTATACCTGTAAATCGGTGCAGCTGTAGCCTAGCTGTTTTCTTCTTCTTCTTTTCGTTTCACCCTCTTTGGGGTACGCTGAATCAATCATTTCTTGCGCGCTGTACTTTTCTTTGTTCCCAGTAGCTCTTCATTCTTTCCGATCTTCTCTTCCTCTCCTCTTCTGAAATGACAGGTTTAGGTCTTATTTTGGCTTTATCTTGGAATCTTATTCTTTCGTCTTTGGTAATTATCTTAGCAGTTTGGTCAAACAATGAATCTTCTGTAATTTTTAATTCTATTAGGTCTTTTTCAATTTCTTTAAACCAGTTCGGTTTTGTTTTACGATTATGAAAAAATCGAACACCTGTTTCGTCAATCTATTGGAGTTCATTCTAAGAAGATGGCCGTAAAAATTTATTCTCCTTTTTCTCATAGTATCGGACAGTTTTTCAATTTTCTTATAGAGAGCTTCATTTCTTATATATACAACCTTATTATCCTGAAATTTTGTTCCTATAATTTTTCTTAAGATTTTCCTTTCCGTTATTTCAAGTTTTTCTATCTGGCCTATGCGATTCATGGTTAATGTTTCTGCTGCGTACAGTGCTTCCGGCTTGATCACTGTTTTATAATGTTTAATTTTGGACCCCCATGAAAGGGATTTCTTATTGTATGTTTCTTTCGTCAATTGGAAGGCCAATTCAAGTTTGTTTCTCCTGGATTCCATTGCCTTGCCCTCATCTGCATTCCAACTAATCCATTCACCAAGATTCACCTAGCTGTTTTATTGTTGTGATTAATAAATTACTTGACAACTCGGTCGAACTGGATGCAGGACACGGGTGCTGAAGTTTTATAAAGGGTCCATTAATTCACGATAAACTCTTAGCGACCAACTATTGTAAATTGTTCACATCGGATGTTGTCGATCGGTGGACGCAGGAAACAAAAAGCGGTGCAGAGTGTATCGAAATGCATGCATCGTGTTCTTAACACAAGGTAATGAGAAATGTGAATGGTGCGTAGAAAATAAATGTGTGTAAGTGTCACAGGAGCCTGAAAACGCCGACTTTAGGCCAAGTATTGACTGTCCAACCGTAATTGACAAGGGTTTGGAAAATTAATCTTGGAAAAAGTATTAATGATTTAAGGTTCATCCTATATTTAGGCCTATGGTTAAAACTCATGTTGCATCTAGGCCTGTAGTTAAACCTCATACTACATTAAGACTTATAGTTAAATTTCGTATAATATCTAGGCTTATAGGTAAAGCTCATCCTACGTCTAGGCTTGTAGTTAAATTTCATATAATATCTAGGCTTATAGTTTTAAAGCTCATCCTACATCTAGGCTTATATTTAAAGCTCATCCTACATCTAGACTTATAGTTAAATGTCATATAATATCTAGGCTTATAGTTAAAGCTCATCCCACATCTAGGCTTATAGTTAAAGCTAATCCTACATCTAGGCTTATTATAGTTAAAGCTCATCCTACATCTAGGCTTATTATAGTTAAAGCTCATCCTACATCTAGGCTTATTATAGTTAAAGCTCATCCTACATCTAGGCTTATTATAGTTAAAGCTCATCCTACATCTAGGCTTATTATAGTTAAAGCTCATCCTACATCTAGGCTTATAGTTAAAGCTCATCCTGTATCTAGGCTTATATTTAAGGCTCAAACTACATCTAGGCTTATTATAGTTAAAGCTCATCCTACATCTAGGCTTATAGTTAAAGCTTATCCTGTATCTAGGCTTATATTTAAGGCTCATCCTACATCTAGGCTTATTATAGTTAAAGCTCATCCTACATCTAGGCTTATTATAGTTAAAGCTCATCCTACATCTAGGCTTATAGTTAAAGCTTATCCTGTATCTAGGCTTATATTTAAGGCTCATCCTACATCTAGGCTTATTATAGTTAAAGCTCATCCTACATCTAGGCTTATTATAGTTAAAGCTCATCCTACATCTAGGCTTATAGTTAAAGCTTATCCTGTATCTAGGCTTATATTTAAGGCTCATCCTACATCTAGGCTTATTATAGTTAAAGCTCATCCTACATCTAGGCTTATTATAGTTAAAGCTCATCCTACATCTAGGCTTATTATAGTTAAAGCTCATCCTACATCTAGGCTTATAGTTAAAGCTTATCCTGTATCTAGGCTTATATTTAAGGCTCATCCTACATCTAGGCTTATTATAGTTAAAGCTCATCCTACATCTAGGCTTATTATAGTTAAAGCTCATCCTACATCTAGGCTTATTATAGTTAAAGCTCATCCTACATCTAGGCTTATAGTTAAAGCTTATCCTGTATCTAGGCTTATATTTAAGGCTCATCCTACATCTAGGCTTATAGTTAAAGCTTATCCTGTATCTAGGCTTATATTTAAGGCTCATCCTACATCTAGGCTTATTATAGTTAAAGCTCATCCTACATCTAGGCTCATAATTAAAGCTAAACCTATTTCTAGGCCTACTAATAAATAGCGTACTAAATGAAGATCACATAATTAATGACCTTCCTTTAAACTCCAATACGACGCAATATTAAAGCCATAGATTATTTTATAACCAGCGATCGTTAATATCCGCGTAAGTAACGACTCACAGTAAATGTATAAAATGTAAGTCGCAGAATTATATGACGAGGGGGTTTATTTAATTTCCATTCTCACCGGGTCGATATGAATATTGGAACCGTGTAATGTGAACTTGGAAAAAATCTATTTTGATGGAATCTTTTTTTTTTGAATCCTATTGTCCATACTTGGGAGATTCCAAGATGTAGGTCTTTCCGCATCACTGTGAACTGTGGAATCAAGACTGGCCGGATGTCTATCCGACATATCGAGTTTAAAAGAGGACCTTTTGGTCCAAATTTAATAAAACTATGATAATAATAGTATACGAACTTGCAATTTTAGAAGAAATATAACGTTTAGGTGTGCTTAGGTTTCAATACGTTTCACGAAAACGTTTTTTAACTTCGAAAATATTAGTTCAAGATCTTAGACGTCCTTCGCGGTACCCGAGTCTAACACACGTACAAAACTACACTTACGACTTTAACATTTTACACTCACACTTACATTTAGGGAGACGTTAATAGCTTCAATGCGCTTTTCGCCTTAAAATAATTAATTTTTTTTTAATAAGAATTTTTTTAAAAGAGTCGTCATCAGGTGCAAATTAGTTTTTTCTGAATTTATTGTCAATATTATTTTTTTAAATTTGTGTATTCACTAATTTGTGCACGATTTAAAATTTTTTTTTTTTTTTTTTTTTTTGGTGTTTAACGTCCGTCTATTGTGCACACTTGGGCTAATGCAGACGGTGGGATGATTTAATGATTTATAGCGTATGAAAATGCCAAGCCCTCGCCGGGAATCGAACCCGGATCCTCGGGGTGAAAGCCTAGTACGCTATCCACTAGACCACCGAGGCGGCTATTTGAATAAAGTCTGTCAAGAAAATTTTGAAAGTCGGGTGTCTCGGATACAATAAAACTGTCAGTATTTGATTTTTAAAGTTCGCTTCGAAATGGGATTGTTTATGGTATTCGTAATTTCGGATTTACGAGAAAATTAGCGCGGTTTTGATGTAAGCTATAGATTTATTTAAACAGTAACTATTTGTTTTTATACATTACGATAAACCAACGACAGTAGTGAGACGATCGCTGTGAGGAGTGAGCCAAGTTTATTCCGGCCTGACACTATTTTATACATGCAATACCCACCTGCTGCCACATCGCTGGTTTTATCCGGAGTGTCTCACATCCAACCGATGCCCGGGGGACCGCTCTCGGCAATCCCAGTCGAGAGGTTAAGGTCTGATTTGGATTTATTTTTCCAGGCGACGTTGTCCACCTCGTATGACTGGTTACTGTGAATAATTTGTCGCTTACCCGAAGAGAAAAACAGTTCGTGGAAATCGTTACAAATTTAAGTTCAAAATTACCGGTAAGGCTCTCTAGTCGCAGACTTCGCTAAGGAATTGGAGCTGGTTTAAGTGAACTATCGAAGCAAGGTGCGCTGGTCGTGCTTCTCCCAATGTGTAAATATTTCCCTAGAACACTCCGTACGGCCGGAAACCTAACAAACGACGGCCATCACAAAAACGATATTACAGATTTCGCTAATTTAACCTGTACAGTTTTCCCATTACCGATTTCCCTATTATTTCTGTAGCTTTTAACCTCGATTACTTTTTGAAACAATTTACATTTCAACAACTACTCAACGTTTTAATACATAAATATTTCCTACTTTATGATAGTTACCGGGAAGAGCTCATATGACGCTTGTAAAACGCGTTTTGAGGGGTCTGAATATTTAAAAAAACGCGCGCGCACGCACACACACACACATACACACATACACACACACACACACACACACACACACACACACACACACACACACATATATATATATATATATATATATATATATATATATATATATATATATATATATATATATATATATACCGCTTTAAGGATACGAGGTGTGGCTATTAAATAGCGAGACTGACGCTGCGGCGGAACAAGCGCGCATGCGCCAACCGCCATTGACCAACAGCTGTTTAGTGTGAAGCTTTCTTCAGAATGCAGTTAGTCTCGTTTGTGTAACCAACACCGTTTAGTCATAGCCTTCATTTCTGTTAGTGTTGTTATTTTGTTTTGCCGGAAAAAATAGTTAGTGTAATAATAGAGCAACGAATTGTTGTTAAATTTCACTTCAAACTTGGAAAAACCGCTACTGAAACTTATAATTTACTGAAAGAAGTGAATGGTAGTGAATGTTTATTGCGGGCACGTGTTTTTGAATGGTTTAAGCGTTTTCAAGATGGCCGACAAAACGTTGAAGATGATTCGAGGCCAGGTCGCTCTTCAACGTCAAAAACGGATGACAATGTCGAAAAAGTTGCTAATTTCATTCGGTCTGACCGTCGATTAAGTATTCGTGCAATTGGTGAAACTGTAGGCATTGATAAAGAATGTGTAAGGCAAATTTTACGTGACAATTTGAACATGCGAAAAGTGTGTGCCAAAATGGTGCAAAAAATTCTCACGTTTGAATAACAAGCAGCTTGCAAAACTGTTTGTACTGACACTTTGGATGCCATTGAAAATGACCCAAATTTATTGGAAAGGATGAATCGTGGTGTTTTTACGTATGATCCGGAAACAAAGCACCAATCCATGCATTGGAAGACCCCAACTTCACCGAGAGCCAAAAAAGCAAGAATCAGCAAGTCAAAATTTAAAGCAATGATGATTGTTTTTTTTCGATATTCATGGGATTGTGTACCTTCACTGGACAAATCATGGATTTTCCACCAAGACAATGCGCCAGCTCATTCCAAGTTATCTGTCAAGAGGTTCCTGGCCAAGTACTGCATCCCAGTGTTAGAACATCCACCTTACTCACCAGACCTTACACCATGTGACTTCTACGTGTTCCCTAAGGTGAAATCTACATTAAAAGGGACGAGATTTGAGTCCGTGGAAGCTGTAAAAGTGAAAGAGGCAAGAGTCCTGAAGGAGTTGACAGAAGATGAATTCCAGCACTGTTTCCAACAATGGAAAATTCGCATGGAGCGTTGTAGGGATACAGAAGGGGTGTATATTGAAGGTGATAATAAGTAATTATGTATAATATGAAAATAAAATTTTTTACAACGTCAGTTTCGTTATTTAATAGCCATAACTCGTATACAACCTCACGTCTACAGGTACTTTAGAAAATTTTGCACAATGTACCTGAGTGCTATTTCTCTAAACAGAGGAATTGTGGTGGGCTTTTCTTGACGTTCACAGCGTCACCAGCTGCAGCAGTTCGATTAGAAGCGCCTTTTGTTTAATTCGTGTCGCTTGCAACTCGGCGGCGCCGGTGTTAGCACATTCTCGAAGACTTTATTTCTCTTGTTGATGCCTTTAAGGAATTCCTTTGAAAGTTTGCGAGGCAGGATAGAAGTCTCCCCTCCCGGTTACTCGAATTTCAGCTTACGTGGCAGTGCTCTATCATTGTCCACTAACTTTAACTAATTCTCTGCTGCGATGCCGATAAATGTGTGTCCTTTAATGGCTTCTTTCCGAAGCTCTTACAACAATTGTTTTTCTTTCGGCGTGGATGGTGTGAAACTTTAATCCGTTACTACACACAATCGGTTTAATAAATTAATATACTTTCATGTACCGATAAATGATTTATGTTTTCAAAATTACATCTTCAAAAGGACGCGCGTGATAGTCTAACATAACTGTTCGTTTATGCAGTAATTTTTTAAACATTTTCACAATTAAAAGCATCAACAAGATTGTTTCGCTATTTTTGGGCGAAAAACACAAAAACGCATCACCCGAAGGACTCCGGAGGTGGTGTTCAAACACCGGTGCTCTGCTTGCCAGCCAGATATGATAACCATTACAACAAGCGAAACTACGTCAACATGAAAAAGAGCAAACAATTTTACAGCCCCCTGCAATTCCCCCTCCTAATTCGTTTGTTCTATCGTTGTCCTGATTGTTGTTTTATGTTACTACGATATTAAAAATAGTGAATTTTCATTGGAGAATGACCTTGAAATGAGCTCATATCCTGACCTATATGAACCTATTTTGAAATAATTTTGAGGGGGCCGTTAAAATTTATTTACAAAATCGGTTTACGATTAATCGATTTAAATAAATTTACGAAGTTTTAATGATAGGATATTTAAAGAGATAAACTGATGGTCAACTTGTTTAAAGCTTACCCGGCCAGGGTAAACAATATATTCTCGTAGAGCCAAAGTTCCAGGGTTAGATTGGATCAAGGTGTTTTAAAAATTTGTGTAACTCATGTTAACTTTAAATAATTCATACATGTAATATCTTGGTATAATTAAAATACGAAGAGTCAATTAAAATATAATTTCTCGTTAATTAAATACGTAGAAAGTCGGGAAGATAATTACGCATGTTCAGGAGAAATTTGATAAAAATCGGTTGAACCAAAATGGAAAAACAGTAATAATTCAAATAGTAATCAATCAGCTTCTTAATTATTTAAGCTAATTAGTAGAATAAGAATGAAGACAATTAATAACAGCTGTGTTAAATATTTGAATGAGCAGAAATAATAATGGACCAAATAATTATAGAAAAATCACAATTTCCAATTAACCCATTCAAATGTAATAGAAGATTTAAAATTAATTATTTTTTAAAATTGTCACAGTTAATTAAAATGGTTAAAATAATCGTATAAATGAAATATAAAATTGTATTTTTACTTAAAATATGAAATGAAAATGCAGAATTTCCAAACTTTAATTAATTAAAAAGTCATAGAGAAATTCAGAAAGTGGTAATTCAGAGTTGAAAGTAGATAAGGGCTTGTAGTGATAAGGAAGCCTGGCCAAAGTCCACCAACCTCAGCGTATTAATACTAGTAGAAATTAAATTGAAACTACCAGTTAGAAAAATGTGTTAATCATTTTTTAAACAAAAAATAAAAGTTACAAAATAAAGCCAAAAAATGGGGAAAGATTGTGTAGGGGAAATAGTGTTGAAATAAGGAGCGATGAGTAAGAAAAATAATATTAAACAAAGAACTATTTCTTCGAAGGACCTGGAGAGGAGCCAAGCCAGAGGGAAAGGGAAGCTTGCAACTCACTAGAAGCTTGTTGTCCGTGCAGAACGGTTCGCTGTGTGTAGGCCTATTGTTGCCAAAGAAACGATACAAAATTTATTTCTAAATAAGTGTTTAATTCATCATATTAAATGTATATTACAGTGATATGTTATTCGAGTTTAATTTTATAAGTTCACATAGAAACGTAAAGTAAAATTAAAACGATACACTTACAGAAGCCGACACGTGTACAATTACTTATAAACAGCGTGTCCGTGAAGAGTGAAGTAGTTAAATTTTGAACTTAAACAGTTACAGATAACATTTTAATTGAAGTCATATGACATATATAAACTGTCAGTTATAACATTGTTTTTCTTTACAGGTTGTATAAATTCCAAATTAGTAAATTCGCAGATCTGCATTCATAAAAAAAACCTATTAATTCAGGAGTAAGATAGGCCTACAGCCGCTATCAGCATAAATAAAGTATCACAGCATCCAACAAACAGATCAGTAAGATTCAGCAACGGATGGGGACACGGATTTTCAACAGTCAGCTAAAAACTGTATATTACCAGAAGGAATTTTAGGATCGGGAAGCACTTCAAGACCAATCTCAACCCGCGACAGGATTCAGGACCAAGTTTTGGCCGGATGTTATTCACGGTACCGATCCACTATTTTAAAATAATCTAAATTCGATAAAAAAGTATTTATTTTCAAATTTTTGAAATCAAATTTACTTTTTAAAATTAAATTAAAAGTAAATTAATTTCCATAACAGAATAAATATCTTAAGCTGTGAGGGTATTGATTGGTTGGCTGGCTTTTTGGTTTCAATATGTGTAAAGGTATATAAAATACGTGATTTAGAATAATGTCAAGACTATCCATACGTACTAATAAAATTGAATTTCATAACATTACAATATTTAAGTCAAATAGTTTAAAGTATTTTTCTTATATAAGCAAATATAATTGTAAAATAAACATAGGAAACCAATTTAAGATAAATCATAAACACATATTTGTAACTAGATTTTGTCGTCATACATATAATTCAAGTAAATCAAAGTAATTATGTATACTGTTTACTAATCAAATTAATAAAAAAATATAAAGAACAATTTAAATAGCAAAGATTTGAAATTAATAAATTTAAATTATTAATTACACACACACACACACACACACACACACACACACACACACACACACACACACACACACACACACACACACACACACACACACACACACACACATACATACATACATACATACACACACACACACACACACACACACACACACACACACACACACACACACACACACACATATATATATATATATATATATATATATACATACACATACATACACACACACACACACACACACACACACAAACACACATACATACACACACACACACACACACACACACACACACACACACACGAATTCAATAATTTTTTCCTTTAAATCGATTAGGTACTGTCTCGTTCTCATTACGTTTATTGCATTAATTCATAAGTAAACAATATAATTAATTTTAATAACCCTTCTCATTTTAAAAATAAGTATTTCCGATTTTTATAAATTATGGTTCGAGTATCACAACTGAAAAATTTCTTAGTTTTGTAATTTATTTTTTAGGCGCTGGAATGAGCTGCTGATAGGTGAACAAACGTAAGCTCAAACAAGAAATAGTATTCAACGAAAACAAAAATGAGACCACAGGTCGGCAGATCTAGTGTATTGTTCATAATGTATTGCATTTGCAAATTTATAACGTTCTCTGACAACCGAAATGATTACGTAAGAGTTATGTCTATATTTTGGTGCAATCATTAATTATTGTTTTCAGATAAGGCGACAGAGATCATATTTAACCGTTTCTGGCCCTGGTCGCTAGATAACCCAGTGTTATTGTTGCCGACTTCTAACTACGGTAGCTATAGTAGGCTTATAGGAACAACTGACAACTGTAGGCCTATTGGAATAACTAATATCTGTAAGTCTATTGGAATAACTAATAACTGTGTCTATTGGAATAACTAATAACTGTGTCTATTGGAAAAATAATAACTGTAAGTCTATTGGAAAACTAATAACTGTAAGTCTGTTGGACTAACTAATAACTGTAAGTATATTGGAATAACTAGTAACTGTAAGTCTATTGGAATAACTAATAACTGTAAAGCTATAGGAACAACTGATAACTGTAGGCCTATTGGAATAACTAATAACTGTAAGTCTATTGGAATAACTAGTAACTGTAAGTATATTGGAATAACTAATAATCGTAAAGCTATAGGAATAACTAACAATGTAGGCCTAGGAGAATAACTAATTAATGTAAATATATTGGAATAACTAGTAACTGTAAGTCTATTGGAATAACTAATAAACTAATAACTGTAAACCTATAGGAACAACTGATAACTGTAGGCCTATTGGAATAACTAATTCCAATAGTTAAGTCTATTGGAATAACTAGTAACTGTAAGTATATTGGAATAACTAATAATCGTAAAGCTATAGGAATAACTAACAATGTAGGCCTAGGGGAATAACTAATTAATGTAAATATATTGGAATAACTAATAAACGTAAACCTACAGGGATAACTAACAATGTAGGCCTAGGGGAATAACTAATAACTGTAAGTCTATTGGAATAACTAGTAACTGTAAGTATATTGGAATAACTAGTAACTGTAAGTCTATTGGAATAACTAATAACTGTAAACCTATAAGAACAACTGATAACTGTAGGCCTATTGGAATAACTAATTCCAGTAGTTAAGTCTATTGGAATAACTAGTAACGGTAAGTATATTGGAATAACTAATAATCATAAAGGTATAGGAATAACTAACAATGTAGGCCTAGGGGAATAACTAATAACTGTAAGTCTAGAGGAATAACTAAAAACTGTATTAAGCCTATAGAAATAAATACTGTGCACTATAGTTATGGTAAATTTACACTTTGTTATCGTTATGTGACACAGAATCTAAATTGTAAAAAGAAGAGTTATAAAGATTTTATGCTCTTGCTCTTGAGTAAGTCCGCCAAAGTCTGAAAGTATATCCTTATTTTACAACATCTACCATCGAGAAAAACTGATTTTACTAAAATTGACCAACAAAGAATAATTTGGACATACGTCGGATCATTTTCGAAAAAATTACTTTTATAATTTAGGCTACCATATAAAATGAAAATTTTCATAAATCGTCCCGTCGATTATTAATAAAGTTAGGCTCAAACATATTTACAGGAACTGAAATCCCAGTTCAAAACAACCAATGGGGTAATTCATAGCATTTTTTTCTCGAAATTTGGCCTACAAATTTTGCTCAAATCCATCGCTTATGTTAGAGTATTAGTGTATAAATTTGAAATTAATGGGTTTTACAGATTGTGATAAGCCTTAATACGTAACGGGCGAATGTTAGTGAAGTTATAAAATTACGTTGGAAGTTAAATTGAGGAATTTCAAACGGTTTTATTCTAGTTTAGAATAGACTAAAAGTGTTTCTATGAAAGCCGTATAGCCTATGTGCCCTTCAAAGCGCTTTAACAAAAAGTGGATGGATTCGATGTTTTCCTTTGTAAAATCGCGTTAGTCCTACAACACAGATAGCGTCTCTGTTGCCACTATATTTTCCTTTGGTGGTGTTTTTCTCGGATTTATTAATAGAAGTATTTGTAATCGTAGTCAAATAAAAAAGAAAGATTTATTTAAACTAGTAATATAAAAAAATGTTGTCAATTCCTACATAGGACAACAATTTATTCCTAAATTTATATCCTGCTAAATATCTTATGTAAGAGAAATTTTTTCTCCCATATAAAACTAAAATCAAAAATTAAATTTAATTAATGAATTAATATTTATAAAAAAACTGTATTAACATCAAGCGTCATCCACTACAAATTTTCAAAAATGTATTGGAACTTCAGTGGATGAATAGAAAGTAATTTATATATATATATATTTATTTATATATTTATATTTATATATATATATACATATATATTTATATATGTATATATTTATATATATATATATATATATATATATATATATATATATATATATACATGGAGAGTGTGAACTAATAGTAGGAATTAAGGAAGGCAATCGTTATATTTCTATGATCTAGGACTACTGCCTTATTCTATGTAAAAGTACATACAGTATGAATCTATAATAATTTCCTATTTATTAATATATTCCGTTGTTTAAAGTGAATAATCTTAAGTTTATAAAATTAACATAACAATATAATCTAATGTTTAAAAGAAATGAACGTAAGTTTGAAATTATCATAACAATATAATCTAATGTTTAAAACAAATAAATGAAGGTTTAAAGTTAATATAACAATATAATTTAATGTTTAAAATAAATAAGTAAGTTTATTTAAATTTAAATGTAAGTTTAAAATTAACATAACAATATAGTCTAATGTTTAACAATTAAATGTAAGTTTAAAGTTAATATAACAATATAATTTAATGTTTAATATAAATAACGTAAGTTTAAAATTAATGTAACAATATAATCTAATGTTTAACAAATAAATGTAAGTTTAAAGTTAACATAACAATATAATTTATTGTTTAAAACAAATAAACGTAAGTTTATAGTTAATACAACAATATAATCTAACGTTTAACAAATAAATGTAAGTTTAAAGTTAACATAACAATATAAGCTAATGTTTAAAATAAATAAACGTAAGTTTAAAATTAATATAACAATATAATCTAATGTTCAACAAAGAAATGTAAGTTTAAAGTTAACATAACAATATAATTTATTGTTTAAAACAAATAAACGTAAGTTTAAAGTTAACATAACAGTATACTCCGATGTTAAAGACAAAATAGACATATGATTAAAATTAACATGAAGAAAAATCAGGCTGTTGGGTGATTTTATAAATATAACACGATATCATATTAATTATGGGTGCCTGTATAAATATATACCGTGCTCATATTAAATTAATATTCTTAAAAGGAATTCGATTGTCACAATTATTAGTTTTCTTTATATAACTTCGGCTTACAGTATTACTAGGCCTACATAGAGAAATTAATTTTCCTTTGCTGGTAACGCACGCCCTTCCCTTCGACCGATTTCCTGTTTTATTCCTCTTTTGCCTGCCTGACGTTACATGTGATAGTGTTACCTTATTCAGCTAGCAGTGAATGGCGAAGAATAGATTGAAGATTGATTAATTCGTTTGAAGTAGGATATTTCATAATCTTTTTGAGATTATCCTTATGATTGCGCGTGTGCCTCTACGTGTTCTGATTACCGTATTTAACCAATCCAATTTTTTGAAAAGTACTGCTTCGGTTCTCTCGTTGAAAAATCTTCTTCATGCTTTATATCTTCGCTGCACTGTCAGATATATCAGGCTGGGAATATAAATGTAGGCATATAGGGATTATGTTCTAGACGTATTAGTTTTTAACTTAAGGCTAGATTAAATGAATTCAAATGAAGTTTGAATAATAGCATTTTAAATAACAACAAAAAGTAGGGCCTATATCTTGCCATATTTTAAATTGAGTTTAGCTCATGATTTTGAAAAAAATAGAAAATAAGACAGATTCCCCTAAGCAGGTTAATCAAATTTTTGCTCAAACTTTAGTCATAAACATAAACAGCATAATATATATATATATATATATATATATATATATATATATATATATATAATATATGTATATATTATATATTATTATTATTATTATTATATTATATTATATTATATATTATAATATATATATATATATATAGCCTGAAAAGTTAAAATTTTGTACCTACCTTGGTCTTGGCTTTTAGTTGCCCGTTAAGAATTGGTTTGAAAAATTCCAAACTTATAAAGTAATAATTATTTAAATCAAAAAAATAAAACTTTTTTTTAAATCACGTTTTTAAAATGGACTAAACAGTATTACGTTTCTATTCAATTTGCCAAAACACTATAAAAATAGCGTTTTAGGTGTTGGGTTTGAACCCACGCTCCCAACCGTCAAATAGAGCTTATAGCTTGACCACTCGGCCAACCTGGCTTGTACTATACGACAACATTAGTACCTATTCAAGAAGAACAGACGGAATGTCGTTATTGTACATCTGATCACGCCGAAATAACGGCCAAACAATTTCAGTAATAGTACCCACGGCACAGTTCAATATTTATAAATAGGCCAATATTATTGTATTGTCATCGAGTTTAGAGCTGTATACAAAATTTCAAATCTCTATCCCATCGGGAAATTGCTTCCAAATCGATTGAAAAATTCCATCCTGACAAAACCCGAAGTGACTTAATAAAGATGGTTCCAATCCAAAAATTTATTATTATACTTTTAATCATCCATTCTCCAACTTCCCATTTACCTCGAGAGCTGAAATTTTGGTGCAATAACACCGTACAGACCAAATACGGATACCGAGCTATTTTGGTGCAATAACACCGTACAGAACAAATACGGATACCGAGCTATTTTGGTGCAATAACACCGTACAGACCAAATACGGATACCGAGCTATTTTGGTGCAATAACACCGTACAGAACAAATACGGATACCGAGCTATTTTGGTGCAATAACACCGTACAGACCAAATACGGATACCGAGCTATTTTGGTGCAATAACACCGTACAGACCAAATACGGATACAGAGCTATTTTGGTGCAATAACACCGTACAGACCAAATACGGATACCGAGCTATTTTGGTGCAATAACACCGTACAGACCAAATACGGATACCGAGCTATTTTGGTGCAATAACACCGTACAGACCAAATACGGATACCGAGCTATTTTGGTGCAATAACACCGTACAGACCAAATACGGATACCGAGCTATTTTGGTGCAATAACACCGTACAGACCAAATACGGATACCGAGCTATTTTGGTGCAATAACACCGTACAGACCAAATACGGATACCGAGCTATTTTGGTGCAATAACACCGTACAGACCAAATACGGATACCGAGATATTTTGGTGCAATAACACCGTACAGACCAAATACGGATACCGAGCTATTTTGGTGCAATAACACCGTACAGACCAAATACGGATACCGAGCTATTTTGGTGCAATAACACCGTACAGACCAAATACGGATACCGAGCTATTTTGGTGCAATAACACCGTACAGACCAAATACGGATACCGAGCTATTTTGGTGCAATAACACCGTACAGACCAAATACGGATACCGAGCTATTTTGGTGCAATAACACCGTACAGACCAAATACGGATACCGAGCTATTTTGGTGCAATAACACCGTACAGACCAAATACGGATACCGAGATATTTTGGTGCAATAACACCGTACAGACCAAATACGGATACCGAGCTATTTTGGTGCAATAACACCGTACAGACCAAATACGGATACCGAGCTATTTTGGTGCAATAACACCGTACAGACCAAATACGGATACCGAGCTATTTTGGTGCAATAACACCGTACAGACCAAATACGGATACCGAGCTATTTTGGTGCAATAACACCGTACAGACCAAATACGGATACCGAGATATTTTGGTGCAATAACACCGTACAGACCAAATACGGATACCGAGCTATTTTGGTGCAATAACACCGTACAGACCAAATACGGATACCGAGCTATTTTGGTGCAATAACACCGTACAGACCAAATACGGATACCGAGCTATTTTGGTGCAATAACACCGTACAGACCAAATACGGATACCGAGCTATTTTGGTGCAATAACACCGTACAGACCAAATACGGATACCGAGCTATTTTGGTGCAATAACACCGTACAGACCAAATACGGATACCGAGCTATTTTGGTGCAATAACAC
Source organism: Callitettix versicolor (assembly GCA_022606455.1). Lineage (NCBI taxonomy): Eukaryota > Metazoa > Arthropoda > Insecta > Hemiptera > Cercopidae > Callitettix > Callitettix versicolor. Next base: position 67,995,302 of record CM040182.1, on the reverse strand, counting down.
CGTACAGACCAAATACGGATACCGAGATATTTTGGTGCAATAACACCGTACAGACCAAATACGGATACCGAGCTATTTTGGTGCAATAACACCGTACAGACCAAATACGGATACCGAGCTATTTTGGTGCAATAACACCGTACAGACCAAATACGGATACCGAGCTATTTTGGTGCAATAACACCGTACAGACCAAATACGGATACCGAGCTATTTTGGTGCAATAACACCGTACAGACCAAATACGGATACCGAGCTATTTTGGTGCAATAACACCGTACAGACCAAATACGGATACCGAGCTATTTTGGTGCAATAACACCGTACAGACCAAATACGGATACCGAGCTATTTTGGTGCAATAACACCGTACAGAACAAATACGGATACCGAGCTATTTTGGTGCAATAACACCGTACAGACCAAATACGGATACCGAGCTATTTTGGTGCAATAACACCGTACAGACCAAATACGGATACCGAGCTATTTTGGTGCAATAACACCGTACAGACCAAATACGGATACCGAGCTATTTTGGTGCAATAACACCGTACAGACCAAATACGGATACCGAGCTATTTTGGTGCAATAACACCGTACAGACCAAATACGGATACCGAGCTATTTTGGTGCAATAACACCGTACAGACCAAATACGGATACCGAGCTATTTTGGTGCAATAACACCGTACAGACCAAATACGGATACCGAGCTATTTTGGTGCAATAACACCGTACAGACCAAATACGGATACCGAGCTATTTTGGTGCAATAACACCGTACAGACCAAATACGGATACCGAGCTATTTTGGTGCAATAACACCGTACAGACCAAATACGGATACCGAGCTATTTTGGTGCAATAACACCGTACAGACCAAATACGGATACCGAGAGCTATTTTTGAGTGCAATAACACCGTACAGACCAAATACGGATACCGAGCTATTTTGGTGCAATAACACCGTACAGACCAAATACGGATACCGAGCTATTTTGGTGCAATAACACCGTACAGACCAAATACGGATACCGAGCTATTTTGGTGCAATAACACCGTACAGACCAAATACGGATACCGAGCTATTTTGGTGCAATAACACCGTACAGACCAAATACGGATACCGAGCTATTTTGGTGCAATAACACCGTACAGACCAAATACGGATACCGAGCTATTTTGGTGCAATAACACCGTACAGACCAAATACGGATACCGAGCTATTTTGGTGCAATAACACCGTACAGACCAAATACGGATACCGAGCTATTTTGGTGCAATAACACCGTACAGACCAAATACGGATACCGAGCTATTTTGGTGCAATAACACCGTACAGACCAAATACGGATACCGAGCTATTTTGGTGCAATAACACCGTACAGACCAAATACGGATACCGAGCTATTTTGGTGCAATAACACCGTACAGACCAAATACGGATACCGAGATATTTTGGTGCAATAACACCGTACAGACCAAATACGGATACCGAGCTATTTTGGTGCAATAACACCGTACAGACCAAATACGGATACCGAGCTATTTTGGTGCAATAACACCGTACAGACCAAATACGGATACCGAGCTATTTTGGTGCAATAACACCGTACAGACCAAATACGGATACCGAGCTATTTTGGTGCAATAACACCATACAGACCAAATACGGATACCGAGCTATTTTGGTGCAATAACACCGTACAGACCAAATACGGATACCGAGCTATTTTGGTGCAATAACACCGTACAGACCAAATACGGATACCGAGATATTTTGGTGCAATAACACCGTACAGACCAAATACGGATACCGAGCTATTTTGGTGCAATAACACCGTACAGACCAAATACGGATACCGAGCTATTTTGGTGCAATAACACCGTACAGACCAAATACGGATACCGAGCTATTTTGGTGCAATAACACCGTACAGACCAAATACGGATACCGAGCTATTTTGGTTTTGGTCGGTGAACACCTAAAGAGTTGATAAATTAGTTTAAGCCCTTTTCTTCACGAAATTAACGACACATGCAAAACTAATTAAAATACCGTAGCGAATCACATTATTCAGCTAATACGGTATAATTTTAATTAAGTAATTGCAATTAGAGTTACAATTTCTACGCGTGCATTACAAAATGAACGTATTCGATGGTCAGTTACATACATTGACCTCGTATACGCCACGCACGTCATATCTCCGCACTTGCATCCCTCCATGCAGCAGCGATAACGAAATTATGTAGTTCTCGTTACAGTCCGAGTGGCACGGTAGTGTTTAGGCAAACTGAATTTTATCGTTTTGCGTTTTAAAAAATCATGTAATTGTGTTAGTGACGTGTGTTTCAATGTCCCGCTAACTTTGTGACGACCTCGTCAGAGAGATTTGACCAATTGCACGACCCGAATATGAAACTGTAACGTTTAGAAACCGTGGTAGCTTATACAAGGTTAATTAAATGCCACTAGACGAAAGAAAATAGGTCATAATTAATAAAATTTCAAATTGATTTAATAACGAAAAAAGTATAGTTTGAAATAAATTGGTAGCGTACTGTCGTAAATAACACGTTTAGCACATTTAATTATGAGAGCGATATTTATTGAAATATCGGTATTTTTGCACTTTTTGAAATCTTGATAGGCCTAACCCTATTTTAAGTCAAAGTCCTCTGTGTTTGTTGATAGCCTTCAACAATTTGTTGTTTTTATGTTGTTGTATAATGTTTCAACTAAATTTAGTTATCAAACAACTTTCTCTAACAAATTCAGCCTTCATCAATAAATTGTATTTCTAATTCCTTAACAGTTCAAAACTAAGAGACTTTAAAAAAAATGGTATTTCTGACTTTTCGGGACTTTACAAAAAAGTCATGATTTTAACGATTTTTTTTCTTTCATTATGTGCTATATCATTTCTTTAAAAGAAATTAACCCGTGGAGTATTAAATTTATTACGATAAAAAAGCTCCCGCAGGGGGGTGCAGACTAGCTGCACCTATTGAGAGGATTTAGACGTCCCTCGCGGTACCCGAGTCTAACACTCACTTACACTTACACTACACTTACGACTTTAACACTTTATACTCACGCTTACATTTAGGGAACCGATAATAGCCTCAATGTGCTTTTCGCCTTAATATATATATATATATATATATATATATATATATATATATATATATATATATAACGATAAATTATGATTTTTAGCCATTTATTACAGAACTATATTCTGACGTCCCAACCGAGTTGAGTTAGATAATCAAGTCCTTTTCTAAAAAAATACACCCAACAGCAGACTCAGGTTAAACAAGCAACAGCCGACTCAAGTTAGGTTAAAAACGCAACAGCTGAGTCTAGTTAGGTTATCAAATTCTTTAAAAAATATTTTTTTCATTATTAATAACACGTATTTTATTAAACACTCAACAGCCGAGTCAAGTTATGCTAAACACTCAACAGCCGACTTGAGTTATGTTAAACACTCAACAGCCGAGTTGAGTTAGGTTAAACACTCAACAGCCGAGTCGAGTTAGGTTAAACACGCAACAGCCGAGTCGAGTTAGGTTATCGAGTTCTTAAAAAAAGATTATATTCTTTTCATTATTAATAACACGCATTTTATTAAACACTCAACAGCCGAGTTGATTTAGGCTAAACACGCAACAGCCTATCACAGTATGGCCTACTACTGTCTCTCGATAGGGTCACTAGATTGAAATGCCTTTTCAGTCGAAGCAAATCTGTTTTATTGTTTCGAATTAAAAACAATATTTCTAAGTGGAAACAACACTAATGATCTTTAATTTAGCCTACTCTATAGGCCTATGGACCGTCTTGACGGATTTATCGAGAAAATAGTTCCTCTATAAGGTTTACGAGGAATATTGCTGACGTAACTCGACGTTCTGTATTTCGATATTTCACGTCATCCGATAACGAATCCAATCTGAAAAGTGGGCGTTAGTAGTTTCTCTGCTAGATTATTCATTTGACCCGTGAGCTGCGAAATGCCGGCGACAAGCGGCCAATCAGGGATTTGTAATATAATTAAGGTGTCGCACCGAGCTGTAAGGCCCGGCCGACTAACTCCACTGGATTTATACGATTCTAAATTGTGAGGTCGACCGTGCTACAAATTGAGCATTCGGTAGTCGATAGCGTTTTGTTTAGTGAACAGAATCTTTATTAAAAGTGACCTTTTAATAAATTTAAGTTCTAATAAGTCTCTTTTGTAACCCTTAAAAGCGATAGCGTCTAAACTTTACATTTTAGATTATAAAATTTAAAAATTAAACAGTTGAAAAAAATCTTTTACACAATCGATAATCGCAGAATTAAGGTAATTCGTACAAGTTTTTCTTATTAATAATCAATAAGAATTATGTTTAATTATTAATTAAATAAAATATATCGAGCCTGGATAGCTACAACTAGAATTTAATTTTGTTATAAGATAAAAAATATGACACTTTCCATAGGAGATCCGATATTCACTCACTAAACTTTTGACTTCGGTAGTCAATTATGTAAAAGCTTTAGGTAACTTGACTCAGTGGTATTAATGCAGTTCTGTTTATAATGTCCGAATATATTTTTCTAAAAATTTTAAAAAATAAAAGTATAAGCTTCCTAAAGCGGAAGAATTATCATAATTTGAAAAAGTTAAATCGACGAATAGAGATAATATTTTTAATTTTGTTGGTAATCCGAACACTCCGTCAAAAAATTATGTATCGGAAACTGAAAATTGCTTTGAGAAAATTAAATAAACTACAGCATTATTAACCTAGATTCTACAGTTGGTAGAGTTAATGAAATATTAACGACAAACGTGAGATATATTTGATGTCTAAAATGACAAATCCATGAAACTCCGAGATAAAGTAAATGACTGTTTCCCATCATTCGTTTTTGAATAAACCTATTCAGTGTACCGGCTTACACATTGCGAGTACAGGTTTGGTAATCCCGAGGTGTCCTAGCTACAGCTAACATTCCTTCATCTATCTGTTCCTTAGTTAGACCCCTTCTTCCCAAGCCAAGGTGGAATGGCGTATTCGACTTGTCTAAGAGGGAACGTAGCTTTAGTATGTGGACTCTGGTTACCAGGCGGGCGACCTCCAGATTTAATCTGCATTACTACATCTTTGGCCCTGCAAGCCTTATTTATCCATCGGTGGAAATTTTGCTTCTAGCTAGGTAGTGTGGTATTTTGGCGGCTGAAAACAAATATTCAAAGCCAAAAAAGCTCTGATGAACTGGCAAAAGTAGACATGGGGAGTGAGGAGCGAAAATAGCAGAGTGAAAGACAGAGAGAGAGAGAGAGAGAGAGGGGGGGAGAATGGTACTCTTCTAACCCCATGGAACTCACAAGCAGCAAAATGTAGGAACGCTAGGAGGACCTACCCAATTTGCAGTGGAAGGAGTGAAAGATGGGGTTAAACATCTCAGATCAGTAAGACAACGGCTAATCTCAGTTCAGACAGACTTTTGTAGATTACAAAAGTCTACCGGAAGCGCAAATGTGTAAATGATAAAAAAGGAGACGGTAGAAAAGAAGCTTCTAATAAAACCAAGAAGCAGAAGATGAACTTGGGTGTGAGAAACAAAACCATTTTAAAGCTAGAGTGACAGTGCTAACGAAAACCATACTTCAAGACTGAAGGGATATCAGCAAGGAACATTAAGATACTTTGCAAAGATTAATTCAGGAAAACCATGGAACTCATTACAGGGCACTGCGGTCTGAAGGTACACATGAACAGGATAGGAATGTACAACGGAGAAATCATGTCTAGGTTATACAGGATTGAAGAAGAAACTATACACGATTAGGTAATTTGATTGCGCAGGTCACATAGGCTAATACATAATTGTGCTAGCAGGCAGCGAAGGTTGTCTTTCAAGACTTTAAGGACCTCTAGGAGAATAAGGTGGAATAAGCGGACAAAACCCATGAGGACAGTTTACTGAAGTAGAATCCAAGAGGTTTAGTCTCACATTGGTCCAGGAGCCACCAAATCCCGTTAAATTAAGTAACAATAATAAAATATAATCCAGTATCCATCCAATGTCGTTTATGTCTGGCCTAAGGAAAAATTCACTAAAAGTTAGCCAACGTCTAGCCTATAAATTCTACGTGTAAAACCCATGCCCTAATTTGCGTTTTCCTATTACGCTAATGCATTTTTTACGGTGACTAGAACTGAAAATTCATTTTATTAATTTTTGAAATTATTCTACAAAATATGTTTTGTACTGTTGCACGTATAATTTTATACGACGGTGAATTATAAATAGAATTATTCACAGTTCGTGGAAAATGGAATTGTAGAAAACGTTTCGATTTAGTCTACCTGAAATTAAATATGTTTGTATACTTATATTAAGCGGTTCGGAACACGCTGCATTTGACAAGGCTGCAGCTTAAAAATAAATATATAAACCATATGAATAGAAAAAGTATGCAGGGCTGTTTCACGTTTGCATAAAAGTAACCGGTAAAAGATGTGTTTTTTTTTTTTACTAAAATCCTCTTAACGTTCTATAGTCGACAATCATGTGTCTATAATTTATATATTTATAATAATGTGTCCTTAAAAAGAGGTTAAATATATTTAAATAAAATGTTTAAAATAAATTTTACTACAAAACCAGTTTATTAGAAATGAAAAATCTGCCACACTTTTAAAAATCGGTTGATCAGGTTTACGCTGAAATTATTTACGAAAGTTCATAACTCGAATCAATAAACAGATTTAAGAAAAATGAAATTTATTATTTTACGAAGAAAAATAAAATAAACCCAGATTACATACGTTTTGTTATGGTGCTACAGTTAGAGTCGAAGGTGATTAAATTGTTGCACTGTAATTGTAACTTTGTAATAATAATTACAGTATATACAAAATTTTTGGCACAACATGAGGATCATTTGTTGCGCACAATACAAATATGAAGAGGCATTTTGTTTCTCACAATACAAATATGAAGAGGCATTTCGTTGCGCACAATATCAATTTGAAGAGGCATTTTGTTGCTCACAATACAAATATGAAGAGGCATTTTGTTTCTCACAATACAAATATGAAGAGGCATTTCGTTGCGCACAATATCAATTTGAAGAGGCATTTTGTTGCTCACAATATAAATATGAAGAGGAATTTTGTTGCTCACAATACAAATATGAAGAGGCATTTCGTTGGGCTATAATAATTCAATTAGTCTTCAACCTACGCTCCAAGGTCGTAAATTTGAGACTTCTATTAACGCCGATTCCTCGTCCTTAGCGTAAGAGTATGCAATTATTTAAAAGCAATAAACAAATGTTGGGTCGGATGCGAGGCCAACATAGAGACGAGATAAAAGGATTTTTGTTAAAAAACGTTGGCTAGGCACAACTAGGTACGATAGAACATTATCATGTAGCCCTCATTTAGTCGGAAATTACATTATACAAACAAACCAAACATGCAGGAGCTGCGATCTCATAGACTGCACAGTGGCAAGCTTGAGTAACGGTGTCTAATGTTCATGCGACACGCTATTCTGCACTGTTAGAATATCTAAACACATCCACAGCAACACGATATTTGTAGCCTTATAAGATACTGTTTAAAAAAATATATTATATTTGTGAATGCACACTGACGAGTAGCATAGTTCTCACACGACAAAAAGTTCTGCGATTGACTTTACGCGAGGCCTGAGCGTGTATTCAGGATCGCTTCCTTGTCTCGCTGTTCGTTTGGGATTGCAAATCTTTGGATTACTAGTTATATGCTATTCTGTTTTAACCGATGATGGAATGATAGAATATTTAAGTTATTATTAACTGTTTCATCATTTGTGTATATAAAAACATCAAGACTTTTCGAGAATATAGATCTACGCTCATTCTGTAAGTATCTATCTAACTTACTATAAGCATGCAAATATAACTTAAGCTAGCTGCTATGTTATTGTACTATCAATTTCTGGTGCTTGTTTACTGCTGCCTTGAACACATTTAGTTACGATTCGCTATTTGTCAACTACCGTTTAAAATGTTTACTACATTTGGGATCTAGACTTTGTCTCCAAAAATTGTTTTTACAATTGCGATGGTTATATCGATTAAAATGACTTACATTTGGGATCTAGACTTGGAGGTACTTTGTCACCTAAAGTTGTTTTACAGTTGTAATTATTGTAATGATTAAGATGACTCCTATACTTGAGATCTAGACTTGGAGGTACTCTGTCTCTTAAAATTGTTTATAGAATTGCAATAGTGAAAAAAGAACTTAATATAAAATGCGATTTTTTGGCACAACATGAGGAGCATTTGTTGCGCACAATACAAATATGAAGAGGCATTTTGTTGCGTACAATACAAATATGAAGAGGCATTTTGTTGCGCAAAATACAAATATGAAGAGGCATTTTGTTGTGCACAATACAAATATGAAGAGGCATTTTGTTGCTCACAATACAAATATGAAGAGGCATTTTGTTGCTCACAATACAAATATGAAGAGGCATTTTGTTGCTCACAATACAAATATGAAGAGGCATTTTGTTGCGCGCAATACAAATATGAAGAGGCATTTTGTTGCTTACAATACAAATATGAAGAGGCATTTCGTTGCGCACAATACAAATATGAAGAGGCATTTTGTTGCTCACAATACAAATATGAAGAGGCATTTTGTTGCTCACAATATAAATATGAAGAGGCATTTTGTTGCTCACAATACAAATATGAAGAGGCATTTCGTTGCGCATAATACAAATATAAAGAGGTATTTTGTTGCTCAAAATACAAATATGAAGAGGCATTTTGTTGCGCACAATACAAATATGAAGAGGCATTTTGTTGCGCACAATACAAATATAAAGAGGCATTTTGTTGCGCACAATACAAATATAAAGAGGCATTTTGTTGCGCACAATATAAATATGAAGAGGCATTTTGTTATGCACAATACAAATATGAAGAGGAAGTTTGTTGCGCACAATACAAATATGAAGAGGCATTTTGTTGCGCACAATATAAATATGAAGAGGTATTTTGATTAGCACAATACAAATATGAAGAGGCATTTTGTTGCTCACAATACAAATATGAAGAGGCATTTTGTTGCTCCCAATACAAATATGAAGAGGCATTTTGTTGCGCACAAACAAATATGAAGAGGCATTTTGTTGCGCACAATACAAATATGAAGAAGCATTTCGTTACGCATAATACAAATATAAAGAGGTATTTTGTTGCGTACAATACAATTATGAAGAGACATTTCGTTGCGCACAATACAAATATGAAGAGGCATTTTGTTTCTCACAATACACATATGGAGAGATATTTAAGAACTACTTTACAAATAATTAACGATATATAAACCCAAAACACCAATAACACAATATTTCACTCATTATCAATATAAATGGTAAGGTTATTAGTTAATTAACTACAAGAACACACGTTTTATTGAATGTAGCAATTAAATAATCAGCTGATTCAATTTAACGATGGGTGGTTACGAACCACTCTCCATTATTCAGAAAGTTGTTTTAACGATTTTTAATTTAATTTAATTGTTCACTGTTTTCCTTATGCGTACAATCAAAATGAGTACATTATAACTAAACAAAACGGTCAAATACACGCTTTTAAAACACTTACTGAGCTGGGTCCGTTGGCGTATGTTTCAAGTATGTATAAACTACATATTTAGTATTTATTGTCTATTTTAATTAGTATTCATTATAATTAGTGTAAATATAAAACTTTGAATAAAACAAAAAGAAACTTTCTTGTTTCGTACAAACAAGGTTTACAAAATGTATGAATATTCTTGACTTAACGTGTCTAAATTAGAGGCGAGTGCATGAAAACGTGAAATGTTAGAGGTCTGGCAGCTGCATAAAAAGTATGTCGGAATCTAAATACATTTGGAATCAGTAACACTGATTTTTGTATTATAATACTGATAACACTGATTATAATACATCCAGTTTCAATAATACTCAATGCTAGATATAAAAACAAGAAATGTCTGCAGTATTTTACTCTCTAACTACGCATAAATATATTTTCTTAATCAGCTAAATCAGCTCCAGAGAAATTGCCATAAAACTTTGAATCAGCAATAAATCAGCTGCAGGAAATTTCGTAAATTTGGAAACAGCTATAAAATGAAATGATTTACCTTCGATATTACGATAACGAAATATTATGAACTCAAGGGAAATTGCTGTATATTTGTGAATTAGCTATGGATGATTTCCGAGGAAATTTCCGTACAATTTAGAATCAGCTGTGGAATAAGCTCCTGGAAAGTTGCCTTACAGTTCCGAATCAGCAGTAGATCAGCCCGAGGGGAATTTCCGTTAACTAAATCAGCTATAGAATAAGCTCCTGGAAAGTTGCCTTACAGTTCCGAATCAGCAATGGATCAGCCCCAGGGGAATTTCCGTTAACTAAATCAGCTATGGAATAAGCTCCTGGAAAGTTGCCTTACAGTTCCAAATCAGCAATAGATCAGCCCCAGGGGAATTTCCGTTAACTAAATCAGCTATGGAATAAGCTCCTGGAAAGTTGCCTTACAGTTCCGAATCAGCAATAGATCAGCCCGAGGGGAATTTCCGTTAACTAAATCAGCTATAGAATAAGCTCCTGGAAAGTTGCCTTACAATTCCGAATCAGCAATAGATCAGCCCCAGGGGGATTTCCGTTAACTAAATCAGCTATAGAATAAGCTCCTGGAAAGTTGCCTTACAATTCCGAATCAGCAATAGATCAGCCCGAGGGGAATTTCCGTTAATTAAATCAGCTATAGAATAAGCTCCTGGAAAGTTGCCTTACAATTCCGAATCAGCAATAGATCAGCCCGAGGGGAATTTCCGTTAACTAAATCAGCTATAGAATAAGCTCCTGGAAAGTTGCCTTACAGTTCCGAATCAGCAATAGATCAGCCCGAGGGGAATTTCCGTTAACTAAATCAGCTATAGAATAAGCTCCTGGAAAGTTGCCTTACAGTTCCGAATCAGCAATAGATCAGCCCGAGGGGAATTTCGGTTAACTAAATCAGCTATAGAATAAGCTCCTGGAAAGTTGCCTTACAATTCCGAATCAGCAGTAGATCAGCCCGAGGGGAATTTCCGTTAACTAAATCAGCTATAGAATAAGCTCCTGGAAAGTTGCCTTATAATTTCGAATCAGCAGTAGATCAGCCCGAGGGGAATTTCCGTTAACTAAATCAGCTATAGAATAAGCTCCTGGAAAGTTGCCTTACAGTTCCGAATCAGCAATAGATCAGCCCGAGGGGAATTTCCGTTAACTAATGTTAGGTGAATATTTATAGTTGTTATTGTATTTTGTTGGTTTTAATAATTTTAATTTTTTTCAATAGTCTTTTATTCATTTTTTTTATTTCAATTTCGCGCCGCGGCGATGGTAACCTTTACGGACTTTTCGGAGAAAAGATATTTCTAGTGTGCACCAGAAATGTAGGAGAATCAATCACGTAAAGCTTCAACTTCTTGAGAAACCGCGATTTAAGAAGAGAGAAAGAAAGAGAGAGACAGAAGAAGAAGGGGAGAGAGAGTGGTTTTGGAATGCTTTGATACTGAATGACAATAATTCCTGGCTAGTTATAATTCTCGATAAAAATTATTTTGATTTATTATCATATTTTAATGGTCTACTCTACAAAAAATATTCATTATATATTTACCTATGTACGGGCATTTATTCCCCTATAGGTCCTTTTTATATATTTTATGTATTAAAGGAATTTGGTAATAAATAAATAATAATTTGCTTAATATTCTAATCTAATACATTTGAGAAAATGCATACAGTAATTATTGCATTAGGTGATAGCAATTTGCAATTTGCAAAACACACACACACACACACACACACAC
>CM040182.1:67973370-67975870 GCA_022606455.1 Callitettix versicolor | reverse complement strand
TCGAATAAACGGCCGAACTTCTTCACCATAACGATGCACGATCACATGTTGCGAGTGTCGTGTCAGAGTTTTTAGATATATCTAATTTTCCCCATCCTTTTTAGAGTTCTGATCTTATTTCGAGTGATTTTCGGGGTTTCCCTTTAATAAAGACAGATTTGAATGTTTCTGTTTTCGCGAAATTCGGTGTCATAGAAATAACATCGAGATGCAAAACTTGCCGAGTGTCGTGTCAGAGTTTTTATATATCTCTAATTTTTCCATCCTTCTTAGAGTTCTGATCTTATGTCGAGTGATTTTCGGGGTTTCCCTTTAATAAAGGCAGATTTGAATGTCTCTTTTTTTTGCGGAATTTTGTAAGTCATAGAAATAACAACGGGATGCAAAATTTGCCGATTGTCGTGTCAGAGTTTTTAGATATCTCTAATTTTCCCATCCTTCTTAGAGTTCTGATCTTATGTCGAGTGATTTTCGGGGTTTCCCTTTAATAAAGACAGATTTGAATGTCTTTCTTGTCGCGAAATTCGGTGTCATAGAAATAACATCGAGATGCAAAACTTGCCGAGTGTCGTGTCAGAGTTTTTAGATATCTCTAATTTCCCCATCCTTCCTAGAGTACTGATCTTATGTCGAGTGATTTTCGGGGTTTCCCTTTAATAAAGACAGATTTGAATGTCTCTCTTTTCGCGGAATTCAGTAAGTCATAGAAATAACAACGAGATACAAAACTTGCCGAGTGTCGTGTCAGAGTTTTTAGATATCTCTAATTTTCCCATCCTTCTTAGAGTTCTGATCTTATGTAGAGTGATTTTCGAGGTTTCCCTTTAATAAAGACAGATTTGAATGTCTCTCTTTTCGCGGAATTCGGTAAGTCATAGAAATAACAACGGGATGCAAAACTTGCCGAGTGTCGTGTCAGAGTTTTTAGATATCTCTAATTTTCCCATCCTTCTTAGAGTTCTGATCTTATGTCGAGTGATTTTCGGGGTTTCCCTTTAATAAAGACAGATTTGAATGTCTCTCTTTTCGCGAAATTCGGTGTCATAGAAATAACATCGAGATGCAAAACTTGCCGAGTGTCGTGTCAGAGTTTTTAGATATCTCTAATTTTCCCATCCTTCTTAGAGTTCTGATCTTATGTCGAGTGATTTTCGGGGTTTCCCTTTAATAAAGACAGATTTGAATGTCTCTCTTTTCGCGAAATTCGGTGTCATAGAAATAACAACGGGATGCAAAACTTGCCGAGTGTCGTGTCAGAGTTTTTAGATATCTCTAATTTTCCCATCCTTCTTAGAGTTCTGATCTTATGTCGAGTGATTTTCGGAGTTTCTCTTTAATAAAGACAGATTTGAATGTCTCTCTTTTCGCGGAATTCAGTAAGTCATAGAAATAACAACGAGATACAAAACTTGCCGAGTGTCGTGTCAGAGTTTTTAGATATCTCTAATTTTCCCATCCTTCTTAGAGTTCTGATCTTATGTCGAGTGATTTTCGGGGTTTCCCTTTAATAAAGACAGATTTGAATGTCTCTCTTTTCGCGGAATTCGGTAAGTCATAGAAATAACAACGGGATGCAAAACTTGCCGAGTGTCGTGTCAGAGTTTTTAGATATCTCTAATTTTCCCATCCTTCTTAGAGTTCTGATTTTATTTCGAGTGATTTTCGGGGTTTCCCTTTAATAAAGACAGATTTGAATGTCTCTCTTTTCGCGAAATTCGGTGTCATAGAAATAACAACGGGATGCAAAACTTGCCGAGTGTCGTGTCGGAGTTTTTAGATATCTCTAATTTTCCCATCCTTCTTAGAGTTCTGATCTTATGTCGAGTGATTTTCGGGGTTTCCCTTTAATAAAGACAGATTTGAATGTCTCTCTTTTCGCGAAATTCGGTGTCATAGAAATAACAACGGGATGCAAAACTTGCCGAGTGTCGTGTCAGAGTTTTTAGATATCTCTAATTTTCCCATCCTTCTTAGAGTTCTGATCTTATGTCGAGTGATTTTCGGTGTTTCCCTTTAATAAAGACAGATTTGAATGTCTCTCTTTTCGCGAAATTCGGTGTCATAGAAATAACATCGAGATGCAAAACTTGCCGAGTGTCGTGTCAGAGTTTTTAGATATCTCTAATTTTCCCATCCTTCTTAGAGTTCTGATCTTATGTCGAGTGATTTTCGGTGTTTCCCTTTAATAAAGACAGATTTGAATGTCTCTCTTTTCGCGAAATTCGGTGTCATAGAAATAACATCGAGATGCAAAACTTGCCGAGTGTCGTGTCAGAGTTTTTAGATATCTCTAATTTCCCCATCCTTCTTAGAGTTCTGATCTTATGTCGAGTGATTTTTCGGAGTTTCTCTTTAATAAAGACAGATTTGAATGTTTTTCTTGTCGCGAAATTCGGTGTCATAGAAACAAAAACGGGATTGCAAAGTTTTCCGATTAAGCCAATAGTGTCTCAGTAATGTTATTTGTCCTATTATGTTTTGATCAGGCCTCATAGCGTAG
>CM040182.1:67945870-67968370 GCA_022606455.1 Callitettix versicolor | reverse complement strand
AAGTTTTGGCCAAAAACAGTACTGAAACGATGCCCCAGCCTCCATATTCACCAGAAATGGCTCCGTGTGACTTTTTCCTATTTCCAAAAATAAAGAGAACCTTAAAGGGCCGTCGTTTTACAGCCGTAGATGACATTAAAAGCGCATCGCTGAAAGAACTAAAGGCTATCTCAAAGATCGAGTTTGAGAAGTGTTTCGAGGATTGGAAGAAGCGCTGGCACAAGTGCATAATCTCCAATGGGGACTATTTTGAAGGCGACAACATCAATGTAGAAGAATAAATAAATGTTTTGTTCAAAAAATTAAAATTCTCGTTACTTTCTGAACACACCTCGTATTTTGATTTTTGATAACATCAATAAGAATCCGTAAACAACGAGTTGGCCTAGTAACCGACTCGAAATAATTACGTTTTCAAATTTTATTGTTTGTAATTACTAAGAGAAATCCTTTCCGTTCCACACTGCAACTGTAATATAGGTCAGTAGTGTAGCTTTCAAATTTGAGTTAACAATTGTTTTATTTTTTCTTTAACAAATGTAGATTATGCGTATCTCCATTTACCGTTCACGTCTCTCATGTTGACGGACAAATTTATCTTTATCTCACATTAATTAAAGTCATAATTAATAAAATCTGCCGAAAATATTTAATCGGTCCCAATTTTCTACTGGCAAATTTAAATTCAGTTATTCTATTCGATTACGAGATTCTTTTTATTATGTGTTTGTTATCAGTACTTAAATTTAGAAAAAAACATTTGAAAATCATTTCGACACTCTTGTGTACAAGAATTATAAAATATTAAAATTTTACGGGAAATAATTATTTATATTATGTAACAAACGAAATAAATAAACGTAATATATTTATGCTTCAATGTAGTAAACGTAATATATTTATGCTTCAATGTAATAAACGTAATATATTTATGCTTCAATGTATTAAACGTAATATATTTAATCTTCAATGTAATAAACGTAATATATTTATGCTTCAATGTAATAAACGTAATATATTTATGCTTCAATGTAACAAACGTAATATATTTATGCTTCGATGTAATAAACGTAATATATTTATGTTTCAATGTAATAAACGTAATATATTTATGCTTCAATGTAATAAACGTAATATATTTATGCTTCGATGTAATAAAAGTAATATATTTATGCTTCAATGTAATAGACGTAATATATTTATGCTTCGATGTAATAAACGTAATATATTTATGCTTCAATGTAATAAACGTAATATATTTATGCTTCAATGTAATAAACGTAATATATTTATCTAGTAATTTTTAATATATAAGTAATACAGTTGCGTTTAATTACATAAAATAAATTAGTATACAACAAAATATATTAGTTTTATCGTAGTAACATAACATAGTTAAATAATACAACAAATAAATAATGTATCTAAACGTAAATGAAATATATTCCGTAAACATTTAAAGTTTATAGATGTCGTTTCGAAAATGCAAATTGTTCACGCTTTCGAACCAAAACAAAGTATTTTGGCTTTGAAATAGTCGATTTTAAATTATAATATTTCAATATTACCGAAAATCTGGCAGAACAAGAAAAACTCCAACCGTATATACAAATTTCGGTTTATTTAACAAGAATTCCTTATTTACCCGGGAAAACACAGAGTATATACTAGCACTAGCGTGGAGGGAGAGATTCCTATTGACCCAATTTTCAACGTAAAGAAAATGTTTAGTCATAACGTGTGCGTTTTTTAAAATTTTGTTATTTTTGCTAACATAAAGTATATTTTTCAAATCAGGAATAAGCTTATAATACAAGCACAGTATAAGGTGGGGTAGTAGAACCTACAGTTAGTACCGTGGGCTAATCATGTGTTCGAATTAGGCTACATATAATTTGCATTTTAACCACAGCGACCTAAATATCATAAAATAAAAGTGATTCTATAACTAGTTATTTAGAAACTGTATCGTATATCGATCGAACAGTATATTTATTTAGTGAATATTAAAATTCATATCGATTCGTGTTGTACGTATAAGATATACAATGCGAATTACTCACCATGTTACAATATATACGATGTAAGAAAGCGTCATCACTCTTCTCGACTGGTTAGATGGCAGGCCTAATGGTTACGCACCTTTCACTCATCACAGGCATTTCACTTCTAGTTGGTGTTCGAGTTCAATGCGCACCGCTACGAGGTTCAGAATACACTAAGCACTAAGCAGTATCGCAGTAAGCTATAAGCTCACAGCTACTGCTGGGACGGAATGGCACCGCGCACGCGCGGCAGATACGCCCAAGTCACAGTACAGAGGGTTTTCTGTTTTTACGCCGATGTAAACTGGTACACTGGTACAGTACATGTATAGGACAGTAAGATTTGTTTTTATTTGTTCTTGTGCTGTTTTTCGTTACAACAAATTGAATTATGCGCTTCAAGATATTCGCTGACTTACGACGCTAGGTTTAGCGTTGCTCGATCGGCAGTGCGCAGGCGATTGTTTGCTAGATTTATACAGAATTTGTTTCGGGAAATTGAATATTAACAGCTATGTAAAATCCATTTAAAACTCTATTAGCTTGGCTATGCATAGTTTTGTATAAATTATTAAATAATTTATTATTAATCTTTCAAAGGTTTCACGAAGATTCTCGCAAATTGTTTTTTTTTTCCCATAAATAAATTTCAAAAGCAAATTAAACTAAAAATTTCGTACTTTTTAAAAACAAACTATTCGAGCGCCAACCCACCCACCCACACACACACACACACACGCGCGCGCGCGTGAGCGTACACACACCACACACACACACGCGCGCGCACACACACACACACACACACACACACACGTGCGCTCACACACGCGCGCGCGCGCACACACACACACACACACACACACACACACACACACACAAAGGAAACAAATAAAACCACTATTTTTAACCCAAAAGATCTCGATATTGTTATTTTTAGCGAGTGAAATTAGCAAATGAACAATTGAAGCCGCCATCATAGTAAGAGCCGGACCAGGACTTAAAAATGAAGAGAGGATTTAAAATGAACACCGATCCTGATCTGTAAGTTTAATTTTTGAATGGTCGTTTATCATGTATATAACCCGCAGGGGTGCAGGCTAACTGCACCTATTGAGAGGATTTAGACGTCCCTCGCGGTACCCGAGTCTAACACACACTTACCATTACAACACTACACTTACGACTTTAACATTTTACACTCACACTTACATTTAGGGAGGCGATAATAGCCTCAATGTGCTTTTCGTCTTAAAATAACAAAAAAATATATATTATATATAAATTTAATAACTAACGAATAGTCTAGAAAAAGCGCTCCGAACCATCGTGCTACGTCTATGTACGTTTTAAAAATTGTTTTTCATGCAATCTTTGAAATCCCCAGTATCCATAATTTAAACTCTAGCCTAACTAAAAAGAGTGAATTATTTGGTAAATTATATAAGACTGTTGTACATTTTTAATTTCCGTAATATCAGTGAACTATAACACATTCTAAAAACATTTAACTCTTCTAGTTTGGGAACCTTCACGCAGTGGACACAGATTCCATCCCCTCCGCTTGCTCGCTAACTGTAACATGTAGGCTACACGTAATTTCCTAATTAACCCGCGGGGGACGTGCGAGACACGTACTTATCTTTCGGACATCTTGAATGTTTTCACACGCCGAAGAACATGTGTTAGGCCTACAACTAGCGTCAGTCTTTAACTTGCATAGGTCGCTTAAAATTATGATTTAAGATTATGAAAAATATGGGTAATTATGATATAAAATTATGGGAAATATGGGCGATTTCGCTCTAAAAAGTTTGGAAAATATGCGAGATTATGTTTTAAAAATATGGGGAATATTTGCAATTATGTTCCAGCAGTATGGGAAAAATTCGCAGTTATGTTCAAAAAGTATAGGAATATACGGTTGTGTTTTAAAAGTATGGGAAATATGCGTAGTCGTGTTATAAAAGTATGGGAGAATATGCACAATTATGTTCTGAAGTTATGAGAAATATGCGCAATTATGTTCTGAAGTTATGAGAAATATGCGCAATTATGTTCTAAAAGTATGGGAAATATGCGCAGTCGTGTTATAAAAGTATGGGAAAATATGCACAATTATGTTCTGAAGTTATGAGAAATATGCGCAATTATGTTCTAAAAGTATGGGAAATATGCGCAGTCGTGTTATAAAAGTATGGGAAAATATGCACAATTATGTTCTGAAGTTATGAGAAATATGCGCAATTATGTTCTGAAGTTATGAAAATATGCGCAATTATGTTCTAAAAGTATGGGAAATATGCGCAATCGTGTTATAAAAGTATGGGAGAATGTGCACAATTATGTTCTGAAGTTATGAGAAATATGCGCAATTATGTTCTGAAGTTTTGAGAAATATGCGCAATTATGTTCTGAAGTTATGAGAAATATGCGCAATTATGTTCTAAAAGTATGGGAAATATGCGCAGTCGTGTTATAAAAGTATGGGAGAATGTGCACAATTATGTTCTGAAGTTATGAGAAATATGCGCAATTATGTTCTGAAGTTTTGAGAAATATGCGCAATTATGTTCTAAAAGTATGGGAAATATGCGCAGTCGTGTTATAAAAGTATGGGAAAATATGCACAATTATGTTCTGAAAGTATGGGAAATATGCGCAGTCGTGTTATAAAAGTATGGGAAAATATGCACAATTATGTTCTGAAGTTATGAGAAATATGCGCAATTATGTTTTAAAAGTATGGAAAATATGGGCAATTATGGTTTTAAAGTATGGGAAACATTGGCAGTTATGTTCGGGGAATAGTAGCAATTATGTTTAAAAAATATGTGTAAATATGGGCAATTATGCTCTAAAGTATAGAATATAAACAATTATGCTCTAAAATTATGGGAAATAGTCGCAAAAAATATGCGTTCAAAAATCGGGAAAAGTACTAATACTATTACGTATTAGTGAATTTGCATTGGATAATGAGTTCTTACGGTGATATTTAAGGGACTTCTATCAATAATACTATCGATAATAGTATTATTGATCCAAATACTATTTAAGTGATCGTTAACCATTTGAGTCTCATGGACAAAAAAGTCTTGCGTATTGAAATAATCTTCACCAGTTAATTATTGTGCTACTTCAAAACAGTAATAATTACTAGTTTTATATTGTGCTACTTCATAATAGTAATAATTACTATTTAATTATTGTGCTACTTCATAACAGTAATAATTACTAGTTACTCATTGTGCTACTTCATAACAGTAATAATTACTAGTTATTTATTGTGATACTTCATAACTGTAATAATTACTAGTTATTTATCGTGCTATTTCGTAACAGTAATACTTACTAGTTATTTATTGTGCTACTTCTTAACACTAATGATTACTAGTTATATATTATGCTACTTCATAACAGTAATAATTACTAGTTATTTATCGTGCTACTTCATAAAAGTAATAATTAGACCCTAATAGTTATTTATTGTGTTACTACTTAACAGTAATAATTACTAGTTATTTATAGTGATACTTAATAATAGTAATAATTACTAGTTACTTATTGTGCTACTTCATAACATTAATAATTACTAGTTAGTTTTTGTGATACTTCATAATGGTAATAGTTACTTACTGTGCTATTCATAATAGTAGTAATAATTACTAGTTACTTATTGTGATACTTCATAATGTTAATAATTATTAGTTATTTATTGTGATATCTATACCTTTTTTTTCTTTTCTACGAAATTCTTAGGAACTTGTTTAAATTTTTTTCTATTAAAATATGTGTCTGTACGCCGAAAATGATTTGGTAGAACAAAATTTAAAGAAAAGTGACCCGATTTCCCTAAATAAACTCAGGTTGTATCACTCAAATTTTAATGTTATACGTATAACCATTACATAGTATAAAATGAAATAAATACAAGTTAGAATGCGGTGTAAAAGATCGGGGGAAATGAAAATGAATCCAGAAATTAAGTTAATAGTTTGCAAAACATAAGAGCTTTTTTATGTAAAACTGTGTAGGCCTATGTTTGCTTAGCAGATTGAAATACAAACACTATTACAATATTAGCAAAAATGTATTCATCACCGATCCAGAATTTTTAGATTTTTTCAATAGCTTTCCACACCGTGATTATGAATATGCAAGAATTAATGCAGTATGCAAATTATCGGTTTCCAAACAACAATTAAAGTTTAGTGATGCATTACTGCATTAGCGAGTTTGAGGGTTTTAGTAAAATACACTTTCGGTAAAAACAATTTATAAGACCGGCACACGATTTTTTTGTTGTTAATTAGCATTTAAGCGTGTTTGGATAATTCAAACTAGGTTTACTTGAATTAAACATTTTGCTTCGTGACTCGTACGATGCGGTGAAGGAAGTTGGGCTAGCCAGTGTTTAAGTCATAGAAAATATTCCCACTAAAGAAGATATTTCAGTGCCTTTAAAATCATTGAAACTCGTCTGAACTCTCTGTTCGACAAAAGCATTTGGAAGTATAAGTGAGAAGGCACGTTGAATGGGGAAGCAAAGTGTGTTACTGGAAGTATAAGCGAGGAGACACGTTGAGTTAGGAAGCAAGGTGTGATACTAGAAGTATAAAGGAGGATTCACGATGAATGGAAAAGCAAGGCGTGATACTAGAAGTATAAAGGAGGATTCACGATGAATGGAAAAGCAAGGCGTGATACTAGAAGTACAAAGGAGGATTCACGATGAATGGAAAAGCAAGGCGTGATACTAGAAGTATAAAGGAGGATTCACGATGAATGGAAAAGCAAGGCGTGATACTAGAAGTATAAAGGAGGATTCACGATGAATGGAAAAGCAAGGCGTGATACTAGAAGTACAAAGGAGGATTCACGATGAATGGAAAAGCAAGGCGTGATACTAGAAGTATAAAGGAGGATTCACGATGAATAGAAAAGCAAGGCGTGATACTAGAAGTATAAAGGAGGATTCACGATGAATGGAAAAGCAAGGCGTGATACTAGAAGTATAAAGGAGGATTCACGATGAATGGAAAAGCAAGGTGTGATACTAGAAGTATAAAGGAGGATTCACGATGAATGGAAAAGCAAGGCGTGATACTAGAAGTATAAAGGAGGATTCACGATGAATGGGAAAGCAAGGCGTGATACTAGAAGTATAAAGGAGGATTCACGATGAATAGAAAAGCAAGGCGTGATACTAGAAGTATAAAGGAGGATTCACGATGAATGGAAAAGCAAGGCGTGATACTAGAAGTATAAAGGAGGATTCACGATGAATGGAAAAGCAAGGCGTGATACTAGAAGTATAAAGGAGGATTCACGATGAATGGAAAAGCAAGGCGTGATACTAGAAGTATAAAGGAGGATTCACGATGAATGGAAAAGCAAGGCGTGATACTAGAAGTATAAAGGAGGATTCACGATGAATGGAGAAGCAAGGCGTGATACTAGAAGTATAAAGGAGAAGGCACGTTGAGTGGAGAAGCAATATGTATTATTGGAAGTAAAATTCAGGAGTAACATTGAGTGGAGAAGCATGTGTGTTAGATAATGGCTAAAAAAACTATAAAATCTAAAAAATTTTGTTAGTTTTTGAAAGTAACTTGATTTAAAAAATTATATTTCCGTATATTTTTACTTTTTTTTACACGATAGAAGAAAACATACGGATAATAAAGAAATAAATATTGCGTAAGACTGATATTATGGGTCAATTTAAATACGATTGTTAAGTTTTCCCTCACTTTTGTGACTAATGTCCCCTCCCCCAGCTCACAACAGGAGAAACTGACTCTATTCGAAAGACATTATTTTAACTCATTCTTATCCATACTTAAGATAGTCTCCTGCTCGAAAATCACTTTTTACCCTCAACTTAATTTCAATCCGATTTTGGTTCGTTTTGAAATCTAATCGTGTCGTACGACAAGGTGTCCCATCAATCAGATATCCTGTTTGTGAGTTAATGCGTGACAAAAAATGTTATAAGACGGATAGAAAGACAGACAGACAGATGTCATTCGGAGACTCGGGTGTTCCTCTGGGACACAACGTGGAGACATCGAATATGAATGCTACATAGAAAATTTACTGCTTAGTAATAATCGATCGGTGCTTTCTTTAAAACTTTATTGAGGAATGTCAGTTCCGGACACTGTACAAACTTTATCGAAATTAATTTATTTAAGTGGTAGTCTAACAAAAATAAACTTTTAATTAAGTAAAATTCTATTTTATAATTTCCATTTAATAAATTAGTTATTGGAATTTCCATCATGGCAAGACTTACATCCTGAACCATGAAACTGAAAAACCTATATATATATATATATTGTTTTTTCAGTGTATATATATATATATATATATATATATATATATATATATATCCAATACATACAGGGTGTTCGGTACACTTAATGTTTAAAATTATTTTTGGTAGAATTACATAAGATACGAGGTAGAAATTTACTGTTGAAAATAAAAAAAAACAGGTTTGAAATAAAAAATACGTTATTAAAATTTGTTTTATGATTATAATTAAGTGTTTTAAAACAAAAAATAACAGACTACTTTACCTATTTTGGAGAACATAATTAAAGCAACTTAAAATTTAAGAAAAATTATTTTTTAAATTTGATGTAGTTTTCCTTCATATTATCTCTCCGTAGCAACAATATTGTTTACCAGTTAAAATAAAATGTAGCTGCACACGGGAACTGATGCTTTTTTCCGTAAAACCAAGTCCTCAATTCTATTTTTTAATATTTTTCTCCAGCTTTCTCTCACAATTTCAAATAATGTATTGAAGAGCCACATATAAAATTAATGGTCTTTCATTGGACAATTTTTATGACGACAATAATTTTTTTAATTTTTCCGGATTTTCCGAAAACACGTTTTTCGTTACCACACACATTTCGTTCGAAACTAAACATACACGCCAACAATTATTTCTAAAACAGAATTGGTTGTATTTCAATCAGTTATAATTTGAATGAAATGCCTGTAATGAGTAATCTCTTTCAGAGAAATATACCAAACGTATTTAATGATAGTAGTCAAGTTGTGACAACGTAACTTTCCGTCGATATAGAACTGTATTGATATTGGAAAATCAGTAAAATAATCACTGTTCCAAGTTAAACTGGGAAACACGAAACACGTTTTTCAACAGTGATTTTCTACTTCGTATAGTCTGTACATTTGCAAAAAAACTTTTTTTTACACTAAATGTCCAAAAAAGTGTGTATGTACGTATATATATATTTGTGTGTGTGTGTGTGTGTGTGTGTTTTTGGAAGTTGTTTTATTTTTTTGTTTGAGAGTAATATAGAAGCACGATTTGTAGCTGTAAGCGTAACAAGCAATCAGGAAATGTCGAGGATTCAGATTGAAAGCCAGATTGCCGCCCGAATATTATTCTAATTGTTTGCACTTGTTGACTGTTACACTTATTTTCTATTAAAGTAGGCTATTTCAATCTATTTTTGTTAGGGTACCTAATCCCTTAGGGACTCGTACATTGTGAGTCGGCTACAGATTTGAAAATCCCGAGGCCTCTCGAATGGAGTTAACCTTTCTTCATTTATCTGCTCTTGGGTTAGAGCACAAGTCAAGGTGGAAGATTATACGCCAAAGGCTGTGTAGCTAAGGGGAAGCTGGGCTCAAGCATGCTGTCTCTGGATACTGGAAGACCTCCAGGTTTAATCTGGCCTTACCTGTCCACACGGGGCTCTGTGGGCGGCCATTTTAATTTCCTTGCTACTTGTGAGACTTGGTTGGCTGAAAACAAATTTTCAAAGCTCAGAAAAACCCTTATGAACTAGCAAAAATAAAATCGAAAGGTAAAAACTGGTGATGTATACAGTGAAACCTGTAGAACCTGTAGTACCTGTAGTACCTGTAGAACCTGTAGTACCTGTAGTACCTGTAGTACCTGTAGTACCTGTAGTACCTGTAGTACCTGTAGTACCTGTAGTACCTGTAGTACCTGTAGTACCTGTAGTACCTGTAGAACCTGTAGTACCTGTAGTACCTGTAGTACCTGTAGTACCTGTAGTACCTGTAGTACCTGTAGAACCTGTAGTACCTGTAGTACCTGTAGTACCTGTAGAACCTGTAGTACCTGTAGTACCTGTAGAACCTGTAGAACCTGTAGTACCTGTAGTACCTGTAGTACCTGTAGTACCTGTAGTACCTGTAGTACCTGTAGTACCTGTAGTACCTGTAGTACCTGTAGAACCTGTAGTACCTGTAGTACCTGTAGTACCTGTAGTACCTGTAGTACCTGTAGAACCTGTAGTACCTGTAGTACCTGTAGTACCTGTAGTACCTGTAGAACCTGTAGTACCTGTAGTACCTGTAGTACCTGTAGTACCTGTAGTACCTGTAGTACCTGTAGTACCTGTAGTACCTGTAGTACCTGTAGTACCTGTAGTACCTGTAGTACCTGTAGTACCTGTAGAACCTGTAGTACCTGTAGTACCTGTAGTACCTGTAGTACCTGTAGAACCTGTAGTACCTGTAGAACCTGTAGAACCTGTAGAACCTGTAGTACCTGTAGTACCTGTAGTACCTGTAGTACCTGTAGTACCTGTAGTACCTGTAGAACCTGTAGTACCTGTAGTACCGGAGACTGTATAGATGCTAGGTAAGCCTGCACAACCTGCAGCGGAAGAAGAGAGTGTTTGGATTAAACATTTAAAGTTAGTAAGGCGTCAGATTGTTAAACCTGGAAGCAGAAGACTTGTCAAGGATCAAAACCTGGGCTGTGAGAAGCACAACCCCAATTTTTCTTGATATAAGCCGCCTCGGTTGCTCACCCCGAGGACCCGGGTTCGATTCCCGGTCAGGGCTTGGCATTTTCATACGCTATAAATCATCCCATCGTCTGCATTAGCCCAAGTGTGCACAATATTCGGACGTTAAACACCAAAAAAAAAACACAACCCTTACTGGGCTGACGGGAACTTTATTGCAAAGGTTGTTAGCCAGGATATCCTGAACAGAGGGCCATTCAAGATAACCGTGGTACTCATTACAGATCACAGTGGTGTGTGGAGAAACCGTGCGTAGGTTTTGCAGGAAGGAAGAGGGAAATACAGGCCTAGCAGGAGGCAAAATGTGTGGGGCTTCCAGGACACTGAGGACCGTCACTCATTGAGGCCACCAGTCAACGTAACATGAATTCAGAAGAGCCTATAGTTGCACAATAGGTCCATTAATCGTGGTGTCAGGTTCCACCAAACTCAATAACTTCAAAAACTAAATTTAAATCTAGGGGCCTAATATGTAATACTTCTGCAATCAATTAATTATTAAATTTAAATAGCCAAACAATTTAACTTAACACTTTTACTTAACTATAGGCTACTAAATATAGAAAGACGAACTATTCCATTATCTTGTGTAATACTATAGTTATAATTTTTTTTTTTAGGATATTTGAAAACACCCATCAAAATCTCCATACATCATTTTCTGTACACCGTTCTCAAAACTTCCTTTATACTTGTACAGTGTTTTCTTCGAAGTGTATTCATTAATTGATTTGCTCACACGAACTCTTGCAGTGCTTTTCTCTCATTGTCTAGAAACTAAAGACAATTTCCGATTATTCATCATGAGCGTATAGAATGCATATTCGTTTTGGTAAACAAAATACAAAACTCAATCGGTATCCTCGCTACGGAATCTAAGAAAAGTAAGTTTTTATTTTTAGGTTAGGTTAATGAATATTAACGTGCAAGGCCGTATACTCGTAAGTTTCGATTTAATTTAACTGAAACGAAATCTCGCAACCCATTGCGACCCCGGAAAACGCTGATTAACAACGGACAACCTTGGACAATCTCGAACAGTACCGATTAACGCCGAACAAATTCGGACACCAAACAACCCATTACTACTCCCAAAGCCGTAAAACGTCGTACAACACCGGAAAATCCAGGACAACAACGGAAGACGCCAATTTAGGCCGAATAATCCAGGACAACCCCGGACAACGCCACTTAACGCCGACAACCTTTGACAACACCGTACAACCCATGATAAAACCGGACATACCGATTATCACCGGACAACATTGGAAACTCCAGGCTAACCACGTAAACGCCGATTAATGCTTGACAACACTAAACGACCCATGATAACGGACAACGCCAATAACGCTGAGTAACTTAAACTACACCGTACAACCTAGGACAACCTTGTAAACAACTATTTACGCCGAACAACACCGGACAAAACCCGAAAACTTTGGACAACACCGGACTACCCAGGACATCCACGGACAGCGCTGATTGACAACGGGCAAACATCTGACAATGTGGACTAGATCGGACAACCCAGGACAAATTTGGACAGTGCCGATTAATATCGGACAACATCTAACAACGCTGGAGAACCTCGGACAACACTGTATAACACTGGACAACATAGGACAACACAGAACAAAACAGGACAGCCCCAGACATCGCCGTTGAACAAGTACAACCTCAGAAAACACCAGAAAACACTGAACAACACCGTAAAAGGCGGACAATCTCGGACAATACGAGACAACGTCGGTTAACGCAGCCAATAGTCTATAAAATGTAACCTTCATACGGTGCCATGATACCGATGTATGCGGTTTCCGAACATTCTAGATGGATTTATTTTGCCTCATTTCGGAATTTAAATGGGAAAATTAATTACATCCCACACTGCCGCACTGTCCTGCCCACAGACGTCGGGCACGTATTCAATTTACTTTAAAACAAACCTATTGAAACTGACACGTGGATTTCGTGTGAAAACGGTGTTTACGAAATCTGAAAAAGTATTATCTGCGTGCAAATTTATATCGGTGTCGAGTATTTTCTTTCTTTTTGTAAGAAAAACTTATTAATTGAAAACAAATGTTTGTATTTTATAGAATGTTCTGTAACCGATTAAGGGCACATACAAGTATTTATAGAGACTACAAAAGCAGGCTTCTTCGACTTACATGAGCCCATTTTTTATTACGTAATAATACATTTTCTCTATGTTCAGTATAATGATCTACCTTCCCTAGCTTCGTCAATTAACTTTCGTTGACGCGTTTTGGAGAACCTCCATCTTCAAAAACTATATCTATACTGGTCACTAGTGGTGGGGCAGAAAACACCAAACTGTTAAAAAAACTACTTTTTTATAAACGACAAACAAACCGCTTTTTCAAACGGAAACAAGCAGTTGGATTTGGACTGGTTTATGATTTGTTAAACAAGGAAGGGCTTTCCGCACTACCACACTTAACGTTGCCGCAAGCGCTAAAAATGTTTACTGCTGTTTGCCTGCTAACTGCTTTTCTTCTACCTGATTTTATGCTTTTTCCCTTTATTTCAAAGTTGCTTGTCGCTTGTTGCTTGTAGTGAAGTAAGAACTGTTTGGTCAATGTCAACGTTTATCTCTATTTTGTTACGAGTTGTAGTAACAACCTCTCACATTTTGTAGATACAGAGCCTAATTTTATTTAAACATTTTGTTGACGTTTTGTAAAAATAGCAGAAACACCCACCTCTACTGGTCACCAATATTACGGCCCGTCCTATTTATAATTTTCTGTCTCAATCTTGTACCCCTCCTCTATTCAACACGTGTAAATTAAACCTGACGTGCTCGCTTCTGATTGGCTTTTCAAGATCGTACGTTTTCGCTCGCTTCTGATTGGCTCCTTTCAAACTTTCTCTTCAACCGTCGTTCCTCCTGTTAATTTTTGAAAATTTTTAGATTTTTAAACGTAATATCTGCTTGCGACGATAGCTGTTCATTTATTATGTTTTCTCCCTTTAATTTAGATTTTAAAATTTCCAAGTTCTCCAAAATGTTCATACGTCTTCCATTTTCTGCCATATGTAGTGCCTTCATGTAGTTTTCTATTTCCCTCTTAAGACGCATAGATTTTCTTGCTAACGGATTTTACTTGGTTGTAACTTACACTGAAATAGCTAATTAAGTTAAACCGTTAAGTTGTGATTAGCGATCCAAGGAGCGTTCGTGCCTCGAGTCGGTAAGAACTCGGTCCTATCTAATTGTGTTCTGACAAATTAAATACTTTAAACAACCAGAAACGAAAATAACCGGCAAACATCCATTTCCGCTTTTGTCTGGCCTTCATAATACCCGCAATACCCGCAATACCCACAATACCTGACTTCTGATTGGTCTTCCAGAATACGACCGTGTCGATCTTCTTATTTTGGGCGGTGTCGGGAAAAAGCGCAAACGAAAAATCACTTTTTGTGTGTCTCAAGTATTGTAACTGCCTTCCCAACAATAAGGAATATTCTAGAGATAACTCAGATAACCCGGACATTGTAATGTTTAGTTCACCGATTCCCATCGCACGTACAGACTGGCTACGTGATTAACTACGAGGCATGTTTATAATCAGCTGGAGTGTAGCTTCGTCAATATTATCTGTTTACCTAATATCCATCAGGACTGCTATTTACATTTTTTCCACCATTCCACTGATCTGTTAAGACACTTTATAGTGAAGTTTTTGTATATCTTCACAAACAGGATGGGAATGTACCATGGAGAAACCTACAACTATGAAATTAATGCAATATAACTTCCTTAAACATATTTATTTAATTTATTTTCCAACAAACTTAACATACAAATAATTAATTGTATACTATGTTCAGTATAATGATCTGCCTTCCCTAGCTTCGTCAATTCTACTTTCGTTGGCGTGTTTCTGAGAACCTTCATCTTCAAAAACCATACTCATTTATCTATACTCATTGAGTATAGATATATTTTTTGAAGATGGAGGTTCTCCGAAACGCGTCAACGAAAGTAGAATTGACGAAGCTAGGGAAGGCAGATCATTATACTGAACATAGTGACAATAATCGTAGCAGAAAAGAAGAATAATATAAAAAGAATTAATTGTATACATTGTATTTAATGTGAATATTTTTGAATAATTGTTTTTTTTAAATTAAGTATAGTTCTTTATAACTTTTTTATAATAGAACCAAAAACAAAAACAACTAGCAACTAAAACAATGATGAAATTGTTATCTATATATATAAAAGGCAATGTCCTGACTAACTGACTGATCAACGTACAGCCCAAACTGTAAAACCTAGAGACTTGAAATTTTGAGGATACTTTCGCTTTAATATGTAAGCGCGTACTAAGAAAGGATTTTGCAAAAAATTGATTTTAACGCCATTAAACCCAGTCCAAATTTAATAAACAACGTACAGCCAATACTATTATAGCTAGAGACTTGAAATTTTCAGGGTACCTTCTTACAACATTGTCGAGATGCACTGAAAAAGGGGTGCACTGAAAAACGATTTTCCAGTATCCAACCCCTAAAGAGATAAACATGAGGTACAACAATTTTTATTGGAAAAAATACGTTTTTCATCTGACCTTCTTAAAACGTAACATAGTCACTCTTAAGTATAAATAATGAAATATATTTTTCACCTTTTCCCCAAAACGCATCCCCTAAAGAGATTGAAAGAAGGTATAAAATATAAAAAAGGGGTACAATTTTGTATTGAAAAAATATTTTTTTTATCTTATATTCTAGAAATATGCTATGAAACACATATTTCAACATTTTTCTGAATTCATCCC
Organism: Callitettix versicolor; assembly: GCA_022606455.1. NCBI lineage: Eukaryota > Metazoa > Arthropoda > Insecta > Hemiptera > Cercopidae > Callitettix > Callitettix versicolor. Next base: position 67,952,683 of record CM040182.1, on the reverse strand, counting down.
ATAAAAGAATAAAAATGGAAAAAGAGTTATCATGGGAGAAAAAAGAGTTTTTGCATTGGAAAAAAATATTTTTTATAAAATTTTCTTAAAAGTAAACAAAATATTTTTAAACACAAATTATGATACACGCAATTCAGTATTTTCCCCCGAATTCATCCCCTAAAAGGACAAAAATATAGAATAGGTATAAATCTTTGTATTGGACAAAAATATTCTTGATCAGATTTTCTTAAATTCGAATGGAACACGTTCGAAGACAATAAAACGACATTCAGGTTATATTTTTTCATATTCACTGTAAAATAATCACGAGTTTAGATGATCACGCTTTTATTAATATATTTTTTTATATTTCTAAATTATTACATTACTGAAACAGTTTCGTGGGCGAAGCCGCGACGGGTAATGCTAATCCTTTATAAAATTAGTCATGCTTAAAATTAGTGACTTTTAAAAACAGTTAAAGCCTAAGTTACTGTAACATAAACACGGAAGAAAGTTTCTTTTAAAAATTTTTAAATTATTTATATATTTATTTATTTATTACCAGCCTATATTTACAATGATTGACATGTAACCGCAGAGGGGAACAATTCCTGTACGCAGACTGGTACTTTAAAACAACAAACAAAACTAAACAAAATTCAAATAAAGTTGCTTCACATATTCGATATTCAATAACCACAACCATCAGCCCGCAATCAATAACCGCCAATATCAGCTTTATGAAACATCCATTTTTTCATCCTTATTTTTAAAGTGCTCTTGTTGAATGACAGTACTTTCATTGCCTGAGGCAGTATATGTACGAGTAAACATGTACTGCTTTATACAACTGTTCTTTTCGCTTACTTTTTTTACAATTTTTTTGTAATACCACGCTTTATTCCTTGTATTACTGCTTGAATATATATATATATATATATATATATATATATATATATATATATATATATATATATTCAAGCCTTTATATATATAAAAGCTCATAATGAAACAATAAAGACTCCAACTGACGAAGTTGCAATTTAAACTTTTCATGCCGTTTTTTTTAATATCGTCATCTGTAACAAACTTATTTTAACATTAATTTTAAAACTTCTCTAAGAGGCATATTGTACTATCAGAAAACCGTCAAATTTCTTTGATCAAAGATCTTTGACGAAACTATTTGACGGTTGTTTCATAAAATAACCCTTTTGTCAAACTTCTATCAATATTTAACAAAGTTTTTTCAAGATACGAAGGTATAAGTTCGAAATTTTGTAATTTCCTGTTTGCGTCACATTATTTCTTCAGTTCGTTTCGTTGCATACAATTTAAAACTCGGGCAAAATCGGTATGAACTTTTGAAGCGGTGAAGACACTTTTCTAAAACATTGAAGAGTGTCGGATATTCACACTAATGTTTACAAAAACTTATATTTAAAATGCGCTTATTTTTCAAAATCGTCTATTAGAATCACGATCTTTCAAATGCAATTCTTTAATTGTGAAAAATCGTCGAGTATTAGACAATTCAAGTATGACAGGAGAGCAATCGACAAGTATAAGACAGGTCAAGTATGACAGGAGAGCAATCGACGAGTATTAGACAATTCAAGTATGACAGGAGAGCAATCGACAAGTATAAGACAGGTCAAGTATGACAGGAGAGCAATCGACAAGTATAAGACAGGTCAAGTATGACAGGAGAGCAACGACGAGTATTAGACAATTCAAGTATGACAGGAGAGCAATCGACAAGTATAAGACAGGTCAAGTATGGCAGGAGAGCAATCGACAAGTATAAGACAGGTCAAGTATGACAGGAGAGCAACGACGAGTATTAGACAATTCAAGTATGACAGGAGAGCAATCGACAAGTATAAGACAGGTCAAGTATGACAGGAGAGCAACGACGAGTATTAGACAATTCAAGTATGACAGGAGAGCAATCGACAAGTATAAGACAGGTCAAGTATGACAGGAGAGCAACGACGAGTATTAGACAATTCAAGTATGAAAGGAGAGCAATCGACAAGTATAAGACAGGTCAAGTATGACAGGAGAGCAACGACGAGTATTAGACAATTCAAGTATGAAAGGAGAGCAATCGACAAGTATAAGACAGGTCAAGTATGACAGGAGAGCAATCGACGAGTATTAGACAATTCAAGTATGACAGGAGAGCAATCGACCAGTATAAGACAGGTCAAATATGACAGGAGAGCAACGACGAGTATTAGACAATTCAAGCATGACAAGAGAGCAATCGACAAGTATAAGACAGGTCAAGTATGACAGGAGAGCAATCGACGAGTATTAGACAATTCAAGTACGACAGGAGAGCAATCGACAAGTATAAGACAGGTCAAGTATGACAGGAGAGCAATCGACGAGTATTAGACAATTCAAGTATGACAGTAGAGCAATCGACAAGTATAAGACAGGTCAAGTATGACAGGAGAGCAATCGACGAGTATTAGACAATTCAAGTATGACAGGAGAGCAATCGACAAGTATAAGACAGGTCAAGTATGACAGGAGAGCAATCGACGAGTATTAGACAATTCAAGTATGACAGTAGAGCAATCGACAAGTATAAGACAGGTCAAGTATGACAGGAGAGCAATCGACGAGTATTAGACAATTCAAGTATGACAGGAGAGCAATCGACAAGTATAAGACAGGTCAAGTATGTTAGGAGAAAGAACGGAACTTAACGCTTAGAAATACACGATGGCCAGATTTGTTGCCAAAATGTTGTACGAAATAAGCTTACAAATAAATACTTATTTGCCTATATAGTTTGAGCAGGTTATTTGTCGTTGAAAAAAATCTTCGCGTAGTACAGGCAGGAGCGTAGCATTTTTTATGAAAAAATACGAAATTATTTTGTTTCTTTGACTAATTTGTTGAACAATATCTGGATAATAATGAAATTCCTACTGAATATGAATCACTATGCTAGGTGACTCCGCACTAAAAACGCTGTGGAAGGAATGCCAAAACAAAATTAACAATTTTTTTGGACAACCAAACCCCAAAATAGAAAATGTAAAACTGTTTTGAAGAGTAAAACAGAAAAAAATACTTCTGTTAAGAATGGAATTCAATGCAGATGAAGTGTAATATTAGGTAAAACAGGAAGAAAGCTTACGTTGAGTTAGGTACGAAATTGGAAGTAACAGCAAGAAGATGAAGAAAACGGTTACAAGACTGTTTTGAAGAGTAAAACAGAAAAAAATACTTCTATTTATTAAGAATGGAATTCAATGCAGCTGAAGTATATTAGGTAAAACAGGAAGAAAAACTTACGTTGAGTTGGGTACGAAATTGGAAGTAACAGCAAAGAAGATGAAGAAAACGGTTACAAGACTGTTTTGAAGAGTAAAACAGAAAAAAATACTTCTATTTATTAAGAATGGAATTCAATGCAGCTGAAGTATACGAGTATTAGGTAAAACAGGAAGAAAACTTACGTTGAGTTGGGTACGAAATTGGAAGTAACAGCAAAGAAGATGAAGAAAACGGTTACAAAACTGTTTTGAAGAGTAAAACAGAAAAAATACTTCTATTTATTAAGAATGGAATTCAATGCAGCTGAAGTATAATATTAGGTAAAACAGGAAGAAAGCTTACGTTGAGTTGGGTACGAAACTGGAAGTAACAGCAAAGAAGATGAAGAAAACGGTTACAAGAGTGTTTTGAAGAGTAAAACAGAAAAAAAATACTTCTATTTATTAAGAATGGAATTCAATGCAGCTGAAATATATTAGGTAAAACAGGAAGAAAGCTTACGTTGAGTTAGATACGAAATTGGAAGTAACAGCAAGAAGATGAAGAAAACAGTTTACAAGACTGTTTTGAAGAGTAAAACAGAAAAAAATACTTCTATTTATTAAGAATGGAATTCAATGCAGCTGAAGTATATTAGGTAAAACAGGAAGAAAAACTTACGTTGAGTTGGGTACGAAATTGGAAGTAACAGTAAAGAAGATGAAGAAAACGGTTACAAGAGTGTTTTGAAGAGTAAAACAGAAAAAAAATACTTCTATTTATTAAGAATGGAATTCAATGCAGCTGAAATATATTAGGTAAAACAGGAAGAAAGCTTACGTTGAGTTAGATACGAAATTGGAAGTAACAGCAAGAAGATGAAGAAAACGGTTACAAGACTGTTTTGAAGAGTAAAACAGAAAAAAATACTTCTATTTATTAAGAATGGAATTCAATGCAGCTGAAGTATATTAGGTAAAACAGGAAGAAAAACTTACGTTGAGTTGGGTACGAAATTGGAAGTAACAGTAAAGAAGATGAAGAAAACGGTTACAAGACTGTTTTGAAGAGTAAAACAGAAAAAAATACTTCTATTTATTAAGAATGGAATTCAATGCAGCTGAAATATATTAGGTAAAACAGGAAGAAAGCTTACGTTGAGTTAGATACGAAATTGGAAGTAACAGCAAGAAGATGAAGAAAACGGTTACAAGACTGTTTTGAAGAGTAAAACAGAAAAAAATACTTCTATTTATTAAGAATGGAATTCAATGCAGCTGAAGTATATTAGGTAAAACAGGAAGAAAAACTTACGTTGAGTTGGGTACGAAATTGGAAGTAACAGTAAAGAAGATGAAGAAAACGGTTACAAGAGTGTTTTGAAGAGTAAAACAGAAAAAAAATACTTCTATTTATTAAGAATGGAATTCAATGCAGCTGAAATATATTAGGTAAAACAGGAAGAAAGCTTACGTTGAGTTAGATACGAAATTGGAAGTAACAGCAAGAAGATGAAGAAAACAGTTTACAAGACTGTTTTGAAGAGTAAAACAGAAAAAATACTTCTATTTATTAAGAATGGAATTCAATGCAGCTGAAGTATATTAGGTAAAACAGGAAGAAAAACTTACGTTGAGTTGGGTACGAAATTGGAAGTAACAGTAAAGAAGATGAAGAAAACGGTTACAAGACTGTTTTGAAGAGTAAAACAGAAAAAAATACTTCTATTTATTAAGAATGGAATTCAATGCAGCTGAAGTATACGAGTATTAGGTAAAACAGGAAGAAAACTTACGTTGAGTTGGGTACGAAATTGGAAGTAACAGCAAGAAGATGAAGAAAACGGTTACAAAACTGTTTTGAAGAGTAAAACAGAAAAAATACTTCTATTTATTAAGAATGGAATTCAATGCAGCTGAAGTATAATATTAGGTAAAACAGGAAGAAAGCTTACGTTGAGTTAGGTACGAAATTGGAAGCAACAGCAAAGAAGATGAAGAAAACGGTTACAAGACTGTTTTGAAGAGTAAAACAGAAAAAAATACTTCTGTTAAGAATGGAATTCAATGCAGCTGAAGTATATTAGGTAAAACAGGAAGAAAAACTTACGTTGAGTTAGGTACGAAATTGGAAGTAACAGCAAAGAAGATGAAGAAAACGGTTACAAGACTGTTTTGAAGAGTAAAACAGAAAAAAATACTTCTATTTATTAAGAATGGAATTCAATGCAGCTGAAGTATATTAGGTAAAACAGGAAGAAAAACTTACGTTGAGTTAGGTACGAAATTGGAAGTAACAGCAAAGAAGATGAAGAAAACGGTTACAAGACTGTTTTGAACAGTAAAACAGAAATAAATACTTATATTTATTAAGAATGGAATTCAATGCAGCTGAAGTATATTAGGTAAAACAGGAAGAAAAACTTACGTTGAGTTAGATGACAATGCCAATGTTACAGAACACTTTCTACAACTTTAACTCCCAATTTAAAACATAACCTTCAATTTTGTTTCAAGGAAAGGCAGATTTGTGAATCTTACCATTGCAGCGTTACAAGGATATTTCGCTAAAGATATGTTGTCTTTAGCAGTCCTGATTTCTTTTTGACGTAGTTTTTGTTTTTCTGCCTTCTTTCTCTGTCCAGTTTTCTTTTTCGGCATTTTAAATTAGGTTATTCAAATACTCTCGTCAACAAATCTTAATTCAACAAATATAAAATATTTCTTCATATACACATCTGTAGATTCTTTAGGTCATTTTAAATAACATACAAATAAAATAATAATTATATAACACTTTTTACCACAAATCGCAAAAATACATTACAATAAGAACAAGGTTATAACATTCTCCTACTTTTTTGTAAAAAGGACAGTAAATTCATTTTATCCAACAAAAATCAGAAAACTGTAAGATTGAAAGATTCATTACTACTTTGCAACATCTGTTGTTTTTAGTCTTGTTCCTTCTAATCCTCCACACCTCCCTCATCCTGTCCCCATGGATCCTCTTCCCTCCTCCGTCCATTTTACCCCTGCTCTCTTTGGGATTTCATTCTCTGGGACCTTCAAACCGAGCATCTTTCTCCTGTATGCGTGTCTATCTTCAACAACTGTTGAGTCTATTCCTGCGCCATGTAGGTCTATTCTGACTTGTGCGATCCACGACGTTGTTGATTTGACACCTTGTATATACTTACGGATTCTGTTGGCAAGTCTCGTTGTTGGGAGTCTACTGATGTGTCCATAGAACCGAGCCTCCTTCTTCTGATATCTGCTGCCAGGTTCTATATCTTCTCTGTGGTCTTCCGGGAGTGCAACCAGTATCCATCTTCTGTTAATCTCGGGCCAAGGATCTTCCTCAAGATTTTGCGTTCTTCCTTCAAAATACCCTTCATGGTAGCTTTTGTGTGGAGTGCTAGCGTCTCGCTTGCATAATATCTCCGGTTTTATGACTGTGTTGTAGTGTCTGATTTTTGTGTGCGTCAACATACATCTCTTATTGTAGATATCACGCGTTATACCAAGAGCCCTCTTCATTCTCAGTAGCCGA
>CM040182.1:67935870-67940870 GCA_022606455.1 Callitettix versicolor | reverse complement strand
TAGGTACATTTTTCTCATAAACTACAAAAGCTAGAAGATTCATTTTTGCTTTGTTTTGTTTATTACATCATTCTGCATACTTTAACACAGGGGTTTATAAATATTTTAACAAAAAATGATTTTATTTAATTTCATGTGTGCAAAAACACGGAAAATCTGAAATAAAAAATATTATAATTTTTAAAAAATTGCCACAGTTTTATAAAAACACATATTTAAATTTCCCTGTGTTAAAATGTTGGCAAGTGTCTATATATTACTAGGAAAAAATTTCACAGCTGTATCTAAAATAGTTACTGAGAAAAATGTACCTAAAGATATCATAAAATATCATTGGCGAGATAGGGAAGGCCGACCCCCCTTGAGGTACGAATCTAACTAAATTTTTTATTAAATATGGTTAACTGATTTTAAAAAAATTAGGCAGTCGAAACGATACCGAAATGTGTTTCCTTCCGGGATCGAACCGGAGACCTTGCGCGTGTAAGGCGGACGCGATAACGACTACACTACGGAAACTACTACAAGCTTGACCGATTTATATATATGAAATAAATCGTTAATTTAATTGGATAGTTACACTAAAAAATCAGTTGTTTTCTATTAATTCGTAAAGATCAGCTGATTTCAGTGAACAGCTGATAGGCTGTAAAAGTTTTAGGTTATATTGTTGAAAACTAGCTATGGTAATTTGTCATGTTTTCGAACAAATTATCGTAATTAAAATAAAAATGGAAAATAAAAAACCGTATTGGAAAAAACGGTTGGAAAAAATGTTTTCACCTGCAGTCCATTGAAAATTAGGCTTAAATCTATTGACAACACGGAAAATCGGTAAGGATTCGGTTAAATAGGCTGTAAAGAATCACAACTTACGTAATAATAGAAATAACCAGAGCAAAATAAATCATGTCCGCCGTTGGGTATCGATACTAAATTATTTTATTAAAAATGGAATTGTGGAATTTATAACATACAGAGTTATAAGCATAATTTTAAATAATTTTCCAGTTATATATAATTTGAGATTATATTCACAAATGGTGGCAAATTTAGGAGTAAACAGTAATATATTTCTTGTGTTTAACGTCCGACTATTGTGCACACTTGGGCTAATGCGTATGCACACGATGGGATGATTTATAGCGTATGAAAATGCCTTGCCCTGGCCGGGAATCGAACCCGGGTCCTCGGATTGAAAGCCCAGTATACCAACTAGGCTACCGCCTACACAGTCTAGCACACACAGCCTATTACGCAGCTGTTATTGGAACAGTAATAATAATAAAATATTCCATCACTGAAAGAGAATCAGAAATCAGTTGATAAAACAAAAAAATTTGACCTTTTGATTTTCTCATTGTTTCAACTTTTATGTATAATGTTTAAGTAAGCCAAGTAATTAAAGGGTAGACCGTTAGGCCTATAACATATCGACACCTTACGTTAAAGGAAAAAACAAACTTAAAAACAATATTATCCTGTCCACAGATCCGCGAAAGCTTGACAACTGAGTCGTTTTCACACATAAAATACAGTAATTTGCTTCCAATTGTATTCCACACACTCACAAACAAAATGATGAGCATGCATAACGATGAAAGATTTGGATTGCTCTACGAAACTGTCGCTTAATCCGCCGCGCGATTGAATATAAAACAACGGAAGTACAGCCACTATTACAGCTAAAGTCCTAGTATTTGGACTATCTGCCGCTACGAACGCTGCAGTCTGCAAGGACAAGGGTAGAGACGTTTGAGAAAATAGACAGTACTATTATCTATTTAACTGTAGTAGAACAGTTTGCCGCAAGACGCCAACAGCAGCAAGCGTTCATATATCTCTCGTAAAGTTGTCATTCTAGTACGTTTATACTTAACAGTCGTGTCAATCTGTGCACGAGGCCAAGGAATAAACACATCAAGGGATTATCGGCAATTAAATGATTTAGTCACGCATCTTCACGAAACTAATTTTGATTTTTTTTTTTTTAAGGCGAAAAGCACATTGAGGCTATTATCGTCTCCCTAAATGTAAGCGCGAGCGTTAAAGTGTTAAAGTCGTAAGTGTAGTATTGTAAGTGTAAGTGTGTGTTAGACTCGGGTACCGCGAGGGACGTCTAAATCCTCTCAATAGGTGCAACTAGTCTGCACCCCCCTGCGGGGTAACTAATTTTGAGAGACTAGACAAATTTCTTGGTTTTTTATGACTATAGCTCACTGAAAATACGGATAAAATCTATAGACAGCACGGAAAATTCGGCTGTGAATAGGCTGTTACGGTTAAATACGCTGTGAAGATTCACAAACAAGTAATAATAGACGTTTGCGCGAGTAAAATAAACACTGTCCACCGCCGGGGAATAGGCACTAAATTGCTTTTATTAAAAATTCTTATGTTATGAATCTTTGTTTACAACTGAATTTTGACCAATGTCTGAGGAGACTGGTTCGAGTTATTATGAGCCGCCTTGGAGGCCTGGTTGGTAGCGTACTAGGTTTTCACCCCGAGGACCCGTGTTCGATTCCCGGCCAGGGCTTGGCATTTTCATACACTATAAATAATCCCACCGTCTGCATTAGCCCAAGTGTGCACAATGGTCGGACTTAAAAAAAAAAAATTCTAGTTATTATGTCAATTTTTCAATACGTAGGTCGTGTATAAAAATAGTAACACACACACACACACACACACACACACACACACACACACACACACACACACACACACACACACACACACACACACACACACACACACACACACACACACACACACACACACACACACACACACACACACACACACACATACACACATACGTACACACATACGTATATACACACACACAAACACACACAACACACACACACACACACACACACACACACACACACACACACACACACACACACACACACACACACACACACACACACACACACACACACACACACACACACACACACACACACACACACATATATATATATATATATATATATATATATATATATATATATATATATATATATATACGTACACACACACACATATATATATATATATATATATATATATATATATATATATATATACGTACACACACACACGAACACACACACTACACACACACACACACACACACACACACACACACACACACACACACACACACACACACACACACATACGTACACACATACGTACACACACACACACACACACACACACACACACACACACACACACACACACACACACACACACACACACACACACACACATACACATACATACGTACACACATACGTACACACATACAAACACAAACACGCAACACACACACACACACACACACACACACACACACACAACCACTCTATGTAATTTTTCTAACTCTAAATCGCGGTGATGGAGTGAATAACAATAGCCTAATGGTGCATCAAACAGGGGCCTGGGATACCTGATGATCTCCCAGTATACCTTAGCCTTATCCATGCATGCGGGACTCTGTGTGGGCGGACGTAATTTCCCTAACTACTCATGTTCCCCTGAGTAAGAATATAAATAGAATGAGCGGAATCTAATCTCACAACAAGAGCAAAACCTCTGTAATTAGGGTCAAAAGAAAGACAAATTAAAAGGAAATGTTGCACCACTAATTAGCAGAGCAAACAATTCTGTACAAGTAGCTCAGTACAGAATTGGGAAGTCACCAATTAGAAGTGGGGAAGTTAACCACTTTGAATCCTTCTCTAATCCTAAACCTTGTGAAGATAGTCGATTTGTAGAAGGCCCTGTAACTAAGCAATTCAGGAATTTAGACAATAGATCCACAAAGTCGCAGGGCACTAGCAGTCCTGGAAAGTCTTTCATTCATTCAACATAGGCCTACTTCTTTTTCGGGTACTTTTAACATGAAATTTAAGATATACAGTATTTTGAATACGAAAAAAATGTACGCAGTCATAACTGTGCGGAAGCGGTCACTTAATTTCACAGTTCTTTGTAATTTGCACAATTTCGCAGTGTCAGTTATTTTTTATTAAAAAGTTTAAAACGACACGACAAAACAAGAACTTTTTAAGACGACTTAGGTCTTATAATCATGGGTATAAAAAATAATTCCGGTCGAGGGGCTTAAGTTCTCAAATCGGCTCTGCAGATTTGGCTCAAAATCGGTCTTTGGAAGTGAATAGACATGAATAAATAAATACTCATAACTGAAGTCTCGACCAAGTTATACGTATTTATAAAAATCAAGAAAATTTTTAACTTTTCTTTTACGAATAACAAATGACAATAGTACAAATCATTATAATTTATATTTTAATAAAAGGGAATTGGCGTTTCAATTAACCAAAGAGGTGTATAACAAAAAATCATTATCCTGGAATTCCAAACTTAAGCATTATAAAACTGTGATCAAACCAGAGGCTTTATATGCATCTGAAACTCTTACACTCAATAATAAGGGATTACTGGACAACCTAAAGAAGAAGGAAAGAAAGTTAATAAGGAAGATATTGGGCCAAAACTTTAAAAATAATGAAGTAAAGTTGATTTCTAATAAAAACCTGTATCTCAAAATTGAGAGACTCTCAGATAGCATGAGGAAAAGACGACTTAGTTTTTATGGCCATATTAGTAGGATGAACAGCAGTAGACTTACTAGGCGGATCTTTGCTTTCTTCAGAGATCGGAAAACGAAGAGTAATTGGTTCAGGCGGGTCCAGGAAGACTTAACTGAGCTGGCGATATCAGATGAGATGATTGACGATGTACTTAAACTGCGAAAACTTTTACATAATGAAAACCTAAGGTTCCAAGAAAAACCAACATCTAAAAGGGGCGGGGCAGTCTCGGATGAAAGAAGGAAGGCAGCCTCGGATAGAATGAAGCAGTATTGGATACAGCGGAGGGCAGCTAACGCACATCAAAGTAATTGATTTGGCGTACCCCAAAGTGGGTGATCCGGATGAAAGAAGAAGAAAAGG
>CM040182.1:67928370-67930870 GCA_022606455.1 Callitettix versicolor | reverse complement strand
AAATTTGAGGATACCTTCGTTTTAATATGTAAGCGCGTACTAAGAAATCATACTTACCCAGTCCAAATTTAATAAACAACGTACAGCCAATACTATTAAAGCTAGAGACTTGAAATTTTCAAGGTACATTCTTACAACAATTTCAAGGTGTACTAATATAGGATTTTATAAAAATTTGATTTTAACACCATTAAACTACTTACCCAGTCCAAATTTAATAAACAACGTACAGCCAATACTATTAAAGCTAGAGACTTGAAATTTTCAAGGTACATTCTTACAACAATTTCAAGGTGCACTAATATAGGATTTTATAAAAATTTGATTTTAACACCATTAAACTACTAACCCAATCCAAATTTAATAATCAACGTACAGCTAATACTATTATAGCTAGAGACTTGAAATTTTCAGGGTACCTTCTTACAACATTGTCGAGATGCACTGAAAAAGGGGTACACTGAAAAACGATTTTCCAGTATGCAACCCCTAAAGAGGTAAACATGAGGTACAACAATTTTTATTGGAAAAAATATGTTTTTCATCTGACCTTCTTAAAACGTAACATATTCACTCTTAAGTATAAGTAATGAAATATATTTTTTATCTTTTCCCCAAAACGCATCCCCTAAACAGATTGAAAGAAGGTATAAAATATAAAAAAGGGGTACAATTTTGAATTGAAAAAATATTTTTTTTATCTTATATTCTAGAAATATGCTATGAAACGCATATTTCAACATTTTTCTGAATTCATTCCCTAAAAGAATAAAAATGGAAAAAGAGTTATCATGGGAGAAAAAAGAGTGTTTGCATTGGAGAAAAATATTTTTTATCAAATTTTCTTATAAGTAAACAAAATATTTTAAAACACAAATTATGATACACGCAATTCAGTATTTTCCCCCGAATTCATCCCCTAAAAGGACAAAAATATAGAATAGGTATAAATGTTTATATTGGACAAAAATATTCTTGATCAGATTTTCTTAAATTCGAATGGAACACGTTCGAAGACAATAAAACAACATATTCAGGTTATAATATTTTTCCATATTCACTGTAAAATAATCTATAGTTTAGATGATCACGCTTTTATTAATATAATTTTGTATGTTTCTAAATTATTACATTACTGAAACATTTTAAGTCTCGTGGGCGAAGCCGCGACGGGCAATGCTAGTAGCGTATATTGTGATTTAATTTAACCCTGTCCAGAGTTTTATAATAAAGATTGCTTATAGCTCGCCCGATTAAAGGTAAGCCTTTACAAAAAAACAATGTCCCAAGGACAGTGTGAGTGTGTCTTTTATATTTTAACAAAATTAATACGTTGACCCAGTAACAACCCCTGGACTTCTACATTACAAACATTATAGGACAGCCCAGCGAGAGGTTACACGAACTAATGACCTTGCCTGCTGTTCGCCATGTTGCCTACTGAGCGCCTGCAATGCCAACGCTGGATTATTGTGCAATTTTAGGCGGAATGGAACCTGTTTAGGCTACAATTGTGGTAAATCCGTGAAATCGGTTTATAACATGTTTTTAATGGTTTATTTAGTAATAATAGATATCCTTTTTTTTTCTATTTAAAAAGAGCCGCCTCGGTGGTCTAGTGGATAGCGTACTAGGTTTTCACCCCGAGGACCTGATCACGAGGATTATCACGCTTTTATTAATATATTTTTTTATGTTTCTAAATTATTACATTACTGAAACAGTTTAAGTTCCGTGGGCGAAGCCGCGACGGGTAATGATAGTACTTTATAAAAAGGAGTTACAATTTCAAAATTTTGAAAAGATTAAAAAATTTTGAAATATTAAAAAGAGTACCTCCACAAAAAAATGTTTGTTTATAAATAAAAACTTAGAAATTCACATTACGTAAAGTTTTTGTTTGTTGTTATTTTAAGGCGAAAAGCACATTAAAGCTACTATCGCCTCCCTAAATGTAAGTGTGAGAGTAAAGCGTTAAAGTTGTAAGTGTAGTGTTGCAAGTGTAAGTGTGTGTTAGATTCGGGTACTGCGAGGAACGCCTAAATCCTCTCAATAGGTGTAGCTAGCCTGCACCCCCCTGCGGGGACATTACGTAAAGTTTTTGTTTGTTGTTATTTTAAGGCGAAAAGCACATTAAAGCTACTATCGCCTCCCTAAATGTAAGTGTGAGAGTAAAGCGTTAAAGTTGTAAGTGTAGTGTTGTTAGTGTAAGTGTGTGTTAGATTCGGGTACTGCGAGGAACGCCTAAATCCCCTCAATAGATGTAGCTAGCCTGCACCCCCCTGCGGGGACATTACGTAAAGTTTTTGTTTGTTGTTATTTTAAGGCGAAAAGCACATTAAAGCTACTATCGCCTCCCTAAATGTAAGTGTGAGAGTAAAGCGTTAAAGTTGTAAGTGTAGTGTTGCAAGTGTAAGTGTGTGTTAGATTCGGGTACTGCGAGGAACGCCTAAATCCTCTCAATAGATGTAGCTAGCCTGCACCCTCCCCCTGCGGGGAC
>CM040182.1:67875870-67923370 GCA_022606455.1 Callitettix versicolor | reverse complement strand
GCTGGGGTAGTAAGCTCCTTTACAGATCGCTGATTTGGAGCCAGGCTATGACAGTCACGAGCTATGCGCGTAAGGTTAATGCGGTGCACCGCCGTGCGTTGCTGCATGTCGTAAGTGGTCACCGAACAGTTTCCTACGCTCTGATGAAAGAGCGCGGCTGTACTGGCGCAAGCGAAGTGCTGAGCAGCACTATAGTCATACAATGGCAATTACAGAGGAGCGAAATAGGACCCTGGAGACATGGCAGCGGCAGTGGGACGATGCGCACCAACTCATAGGTAACATCCAGGATTGGTGCAACAGGCAGCATGGGGAGGTGGACTTCTATCTCACACAGATTCTCACTGGGCACGGTTGCTTCCAAGCTTACTTATTCCGTTTCAGGCTGTAAACAGACTCGACTTGTCCCCTTGGTCTTCCAGCAGTGGAGGAAGATGCGTAGCATGTGTTTTTCCGGTGTCGGTGATTCAACGAGGACAAGATGAAGCTGCAGACATATCTGCGAGGCATAATTACACCGGAAAGTCTGGTTGCGACAATGATTGCTTCAGAGGCTAACTGGAAGGCCATTGCAGGATTCACTTCAATGGTCATGAAGAGGTTGAGGGCTGAGAACCGAGAAAGGAGAGCTAACGCTGTAAAGGAGTAGGCGGACAGCCAATCCACCTCTCTGAAGTAATGCCTGGCAGCGGTTCCATGAGGGGTTTACAGAAGTGGAATGCTTTAGGTGGTTTTTAGTGGGTAGTAATATCTCTTAAGTTTGAACTTAACTTTAGTTCCACACCCTAGGGAGTGACGGTACCCTACCCTAGGTCGTCTATAGAAGATTGTTCCCACCTTTGATTGGCATCGAAACATACACACACACACACACACACACACACACACACACACACACACACACACACACACACACACACACACACACACACACACACACACACACACACACACACACACACACACACACACACACACACACACACACACACACACACACACACACACACACACACACACACACACACACACACACACACACACACAACCACACCCACACACATATACATGCCCATCCACCCACACACACTCGCGCGCACACACACACACATACACACACACAAACACACACACACACACACACACACACACACACACACACACACACACACACACCCACACACGAATACATCCCACACACACACACACACACACACACACACACACACACACACACACACACACACACACACACACACACACACACACACACACAAGAGTCGAATAATAATTGTAAGTGTATAAATAATTCGATATGAAATAGTCATATTCTTATTCAGCTGTGCAGACAATAATAAAACATTAATAATTCAGCACAGTGTGACGTCATAATTTTGTACGACCTTGAAACAATTTTTGCTTTTGATACAGATTGCTCAATTTAAACTAAATGGAATTAAGCTTGTTTTGAATTGAATTTCTGGTTAAGTAATATGTTTTAAAATTTTCATAAAGAATACAATTTTTTTCATAAATTGATTATTTAAAAATTTTAGGCTTTAAAGGTAGAATAAAATATTAACGTTGACAATATACAAACTTAAGTTGAACCGATGTTATGGAATACAATGTAATCAATATGTGTGTAATAATAATTCATAAACATTTTCAAATTATCATGAAATGCAGTAGTATTACAGAGTTATGGTTGAATAGATTTGATTTTGATAGGTATGACAGGGTTTAGATTAACTTCTCAGTGTCACAAAAATGGTAAAGCCAATTTTGACGAAACGTTTTACGTAAAATGAGTCTGAAATAAGGTAGACGTGTTTTATATTGTAAATGGAAATTGATTACTGTATAAAATGTTAAACTGACGATTCTAATTGATTAATTATATAGATAATAGAAATTATTATATTAAATAAATAACAGTAATAACTTTGATTTTTTTTTTTTGTTTAACGTTCGACTATTGTGCACTTAGGCACAATGCAATAATGCAGACGATGGGATGATTTATAGCGTATGAAAATGCCAAGCCCTGGCCGGGAATGAACCCGGGTCCTCGGGGTGAAAGCCCAGAACGCTATCAACTATGCCTCCGAGGCGTAGAAACAAAATACGTATAAACTTGTTAAATATATGGGTAAAACCTAAAATATAGGTGATATTAAATATTCTTAGGTACTAAACATATCAAATTAAATAATAATATCGTGTAAAACAATGAACAACCGATAAAACGCGTAACTTTGGATCCATCGGAAACACATTCATTCACATTTATAAATGACCAGGAAGAGAAGCAAAATAAAATGGCGTTTCCAGAATAGAAGCGAGTTCAAAGGAACCGGAGTTACAGAAAATCAGCGGAGCACAAATTATTGCAAAGTTCGCGTTGTGGATTAGGGCCAATGAGAGAGCCGCCAGCACTGCAGCTAAGACAAAATGAGTAGGCAAATTAATTAATGAAAAATTAACTAATTTCACAGAATGAGAGAAAATTATAGCGGTTCTCAGTCGGGTAATAGCTCAGCCTAGGTGTGGGAAGAACTACGAGGAGTACATCTCCAAGACATGGATGCTACTAAACATTAGTGGTGGGTCAGAAAACACCAAACTGTTAAAAAAAACTGCTTTTCTATAAACGATAAACAAACTGCTTTTACAAACGGAAACAAGCAGTTTGATTTGGACTGGTTCGTGATTTGATAAACAAGGAACAGCTGTTGGGACTTCCCCACCACCCATGTTCTATTCGAACGTTGCCGCAAGCGCTTAAACTGTTTTCCTGCTAACTGCTTTTCTTCAACCTGCTTTTATGCTTTTTCCCTTTATTTCAAAGTTGCTTGTTGCTTGTTGTGAAGTAAGAACTGTTTGGGCGTTGTCAACGTTTATCTCTATTTTGTTGCGAGTTGTTTGAAAGTTTTAAATGTAAAATTTGTTGTTCAAACATTTTTTAAACTGTAAAATCAGCCATAATTGTGTTTTATATTAGTTTTTCTCCGTAGTTTACTTTGTGTTTAGAAACTTAAAAATATTTAGTGGACAATTTTGAACGTTTCCTTTTACTTTTTTTATTACTATGTTCTTATTACTATATTGTACTTATTAAGGTTACTTTTTTCAGTGTTGAAAAGTGAAAACCTACTTTCTCCCAAATAAAAATATGACAGTAACATCTCACATTTTGTAAATACATAACCTAATTTTATTTAAACGTATTTTTTATATTTATCATCAATCATCAATATTTTTTAATCAACTAAAATTGTTCTAAACTGTTTGCGTTTTAGTAAATATACAAAGGACTATTTAATTTTTAAGTAAAAAAAAAGAATGCTTCTATTAGAAATTCATTGCATTTTGTAAATATAAAATGGCTACATATATATTACGTTTTGAGAGTGTAATTTAATTATTACTACGCTTATAAGGATTAATTTTATCTTTTCTAAATGCTTTACACCCAAAAACAGTTAAGGACATGGTGGTAATGGGAATGAAAAAGTAGTCTTAAAAAACTGAATGTTTGTGCTTATGTTTTAGCTGCTAATGCAACTTTGAGTTTCAGTTTTCTAAACCTGTTTTTTCCAACTGTTTTAAAAAGCAGTTTTTTTCCTCAACAAACAGTTTGTTGACGTTTTGTAAAAAATAGCAGATACGACCACCCCTACTAAACATAACAAAGTTTCTTAAAAAGGGGAAATTTTGTGTAAGTAGGTTGGTATACCTTGTAGTGTAGTATACTGCCAGTTCTAGGTATTACAAGGAATGTCTGTGTACTAGATACCTAGCTTTACCAGCGTTCAGACGTGTTTTTTTTTAGCTGAAGAAATTACAAGTGTTTTCTCTGCGGGAGACCGTTACGTGCAAAGCTGGTGTAAACAAACTGAATTGAAATAAAGTAAACTCGCGTCGAAAAATATTTTAAGTAAATTAAATTATAAGGTAACGAAAAGTTTAGAAAATATACGTGAAGTTGTCCTTAAATAAATCGATTACATCTTTCGTAGGATCACACAATGGGATCAATTTACGAGGAATCCATACCGGGCGTAGATTCCTACGATGAGAGCCTTCACTGTATCCACAACGACGCCAAAATCCTGTCAAAAGTTTGGGACCATCGAGCAAAAGTCGGCCAGCCAAGGAAACAAGTCCTCGTTATTGTAAGGTACAGCTGACGACTTCAATTTTATTAAATTGGTCAGTCAGATTATGTTTTTTTCGTGTACAAATTACAGGGATTCCTGATTTCAAGTTTCAATTTGAAATTAAAATTTACTCTCCTTCACAAAATATGCGCCACTGATTTTGGTGAAACTTACTGAAATTAGATATAAAGAATATGTATAAATAAAATATCATTAAATAAACTAACAAATTGGTAAAAACTTGATTAACGTAAATTAACAAAATATATATCATATAAAATGAAATATATTTAAAAATAAACCAAGAAGAATATAAATTAATCTAAAACTACGATCCTTTACTTGTAAAATATTATTATAATTGAATTTCATTTCATTGTAAATAACTAGTTTTAATATTGATTGATAATGTTACTGAAGCGTTAGCTTCTTATACCGCGTTGTGCACTTTGTATTTGTCACCATAGAGTGATTCGGTTTCATCGAGTATTCTTACGAAGCGTAAGTAACGCGAGTAGGGGAAGTATTACACAGATCCCCTCCAGTTCTCTTCTCCTTTCTTTCGTCTGCCGGTTCCGACTGAGCTGGTCGCGCGCGTATGTATGTTTTGTGCCTGTATGTATTTAGTATTCAAGTGTTATAACAGTTTTATAAGAAGTTTTATAAATTTTTAAATTATACTAAACTCCATCATACTACTTACCCAGCCCAACTTCATTATTGTATAACAGCGACGTTTTATATGTTTATTACTTATTGGTAGGTGTGAATAATAAATGTTTAAATTATTTTAAACGTCATCATACTTTTTTTTTGTTTAACGTCTGACTATTGTGCACACTTGGGCTAATGCAGACGATGGGATGATTTATAGCGTATGAAAATGCCAAGCCCAGGCCGGGAATCGAACCCGGGTCCTCGGGGTGAAAGCTCAGTACGCTATCAACTAGACCACCGAGGCGGCTACCCATCATACTGCTTACCCAGCCCAGCTCGTATGTATGTTTTGTGCCTGTATGTACATACAACGTGCATGCTTCTCTCTATCTCTTTCTTTTCTCTCTCTTTCTCTCTCTGTTTCCCTCCACTTATATTTTAAGAAGCTAACGCTTTTGTTGACAGTCCCAACGACTGTATTATTAATTGGTAGATTTACAATTAGAATTAAAGAAATATAGTTGAAACCCATTAAATTTTCAGTCCACATAAAAATATATAAATAAGGTATTATGATTTGTTTCATATCGTAATGTATTATTGAAATTATAATGATAATAATTTTTGGAATATTTTAGAGGTTTTTTTATTTGTAAAGGAACGTTTTAAATTTTAACAAGTTAATGATATTTTAATTTATAACGAATTAATACATTTTGGGTTTTTACTTTATAAAATTGATAATAATTACTTTAAAAAAAATTTTAAAACTCGACTGCTATAAACACAAAAAATAAATTGTACGCAAAAATTTATTAATTATTTATTAATAATTAATGTATTAATAATTATTTAATTAATTTTTTATTATTAATTAATAAATTAATAATTTATTATTAATTATTTATTAACAATTTATTAATTGTACGTTTAATTAATTATTTATTAATAATTAATTTATTAATAATTATTTAATTAATTTTTTATTATTAATTAATAATTATTTATTAACAATTTATTAATTGTACGTTTAATTAATTATTTCATTAATTAAACGAAACAAAAATCTGAAATAGCTTATAATTGATTCTAAAATATGAAAATAAGGTATTAGAATAAGTGCTGCAGAATATTTACCAATTACTTAGTTAATAGATTATGAATTTACATGTTACGTTTATACAATAGTGCAACTTTTTCATTACGTTATCATCTCAGTATGTTCCTAACAAACTTTGACGGTAATCTGAACAATGCACGACGTACGCGCAAAATCCAAACATAACAACCAGCCCTAAAACATGATAAAAGTTAAAAATAAAGAGTGATAAGGACATTGGTGTTGAATTTGAAATTAAAAGTGAAAATTAATTTATTGAGATACGAATATTTTGGGAAACGTCACCTAACGTTCATAATTAAGTTAACAGGCAAAATAATTCGGCATTTCTCTTTTTAAGGATCTGTTTAATATTATAAAACAGTTAAAGATTATCACACTTATACTTTATTAAACATATACTTGTATACATATTTAGTGAAAGAATAATAAATATAAACAGGTACAAAAAAGTCGTAATTAAACTTAAGTTATAGAGCTCTTGACTAGTAGAAATAAAATATTTTTATTAAAAATATTTACTTAACTTTTATAATTCATTAGCACATCACATTTTGCTTTCATAATATACAATATGACAAATAAAAAAATGACGAGAAATAACTTAACAGTAAAATAAATACGAGGGTGGTCTGATAAGTTTACGACCTCAGCATGAAGATAGCAGCACTCGTCGGTGGCAGCACTCGAATTTCGTTATTCATCTGTTGAGAGTTATTCATCAAAGTTTCAGCCATTTTGGACGCGCAGTTGTTATGTAACAGTCGTTTGAGTGAATGTATTTTTATGAAAATGAACAAAATCGAGCTGTCATTAAATATTTGTTTTTGAAAGGCAATACGCCAACGCAAATCAAATGAGTTGGATTCTGTGTATGGGGACTCTGCATCATCATTTACCACAATGAAATTTTGGGCAGCTGAATTTAAACGTGGCCGTAAGAGCTTGGGAGACGATGAACGTTCGGGACGTCCAAAAACTGCAACTACCGACGAAAACATCGCCAAAGTTCACCAAATAGTGTGCTAGATGACCGCCGAATTAAAGTGAGAGAGATAGCAGACGTTATGAACATGTTAAAAGAACGTGTTTGTCACATATTAAATCAACATTTAGACATGAGAAGCTGTCCGCGCGTTGGGTGCCGCGTTTGCTCACGTTAGACCCAAAACGTGTTCGAATGAACATTTCCAATGCTCTGTTGGCGCAGTTTAGGCGCCGATTAATTATTGTAGATGAAACTTGGAACACCATTATACGCCCGAAACAAAAATACAGTCCAAACAGTGGACTGCAAAGGGGGAACCGGCTCCAAAAAAAGCAAAAACTGTTTTTTCGGCTGGGAAAGTGATGGCGACTGTTTTTTGGGATAGTCATAAAGTTATTTTAATCGACTATCTTCAAAAAGAAAAAACCATTACAGGAGCATACTACGCATCATTACTTGACAAGATGAAGTCAGAACTTGCGGGAAAACGGCCACATTTGCAGAAAAAGAAAATCCTGTTTCACTAAGACAACGCACCGTCTCACACCTCAGCGGTTGTCATGGTGAAAATCCACGAATTACGGTTTGAACTGCTTGATCATCCGCCTTATTCACCCAATCTCACCCGATCTAGCCCCAAGCGACTTCTTTTTGTTCCCTCATCTAAAAATTGCGCTCGGAGGACAGAGATTTTCGTCAAATGAAGAGGCAATCACCTTCGTGAACAATTATTTTGCAAAGAAAAACGCCAAGTACTATTTGGACGGGTTACAGAGATGGGAGCATCGCTGGGAGAAGTGAGTAGAGGTACAAGGAGACTATGTAGAAAAATAAAAAAAAATTTCTGAAAAATATCTTGTATCTTTGTTAGGTCGGAAACTTTTCAGACCACCCTCGCATACAATATAACAAATAAAAAAATGACGAGAAATAACTTAACAGTAAAATAAATAATGGAAGTTAATTTTATAATTTGTACAATTAATACAAGTTATTATAGAACTCTTTACCGAAACCTTTTCGTTAACAATCGACTGTCTTAACTATCGAACGAATTTATTATGGGTAGCCTACATTTCGTTACCAAACCTAGATGCCTTCGGAGCGCCAATACAGACAATTAATGGACAATACTGTTAAGGCATAGCACGAGTGACAAAAAGCTAAGAGGGGTTCGAGCTGTCACGGCCAAAGTCAGAACTGCACCGCACGTCTGCTTCAGTGGAGTTCGAATTTCACCGATGGTCACAGCCCCAAGCTACAATACATCCATTAATGATACACGATGAAATCAGTTAACAAACAGTCAATAAGTGTAATACGGTTAATACATAAACAGATTATAATACTACAGTACATATTTGTCTTGGTTTGTTGATACATATTTTTATCAGCTACACTTACGAACATATATATCTAAGTTAAAACGTTAGCGAAAATTTCCAATATTTAAAATCCACCTCGTTAAATAATATTAGTTCCAGATTTTTTCAGTCAGTGTAACTCAGGGGATAATTCTAATCTTCTGTAAATATAGTCGAGGAATATTTATATTTAAGCTGTATTAGATTATACAAAATATACTGCGGTCACTTCTGTGGTGTAAGCAATACAATGTTTGCATTGCTTATTCAGTAGTCTCACAGAATTCATTTTTAAGTGATTTGAGCGTAAAAATGAACTTATTTGGGAAGGTGTAATAGCTTAGAGATATATTAAGTTAGAGAATCGTTTTTGCTTCAACAGTATCGTGTTATAAGTTAGAGATCGATCTGTGTAATAAGATAGAGATTCCGTATTGTGTATTAACTTAGAGACTACAGTTCCGTCAAGTGTGTTGCACCGTGTGTATATGTTGCCGACGCCGCTGCTTGCAGGCGCTTCAGTTACTTTTATCTAACAAGTAGAACTCGCTTAGTTCAAGATAGATATATTATTAAAATATAAAGTTCATTTGGATAGGTTTTGTTTTTAAAGACTTACGTGCAATGCTGTAAATGTATACTAATTTACATATGTACTAGTAATAGTAATAATAATATAAAAATATTGTTTGAAGGCTGCTTTATTCAAACCATATCCGAATTGAATTAAGAAAACAGCCCTAAATTAAAGAATTAATTATGAATTAATGAATTCATATAAACTTACATTTTTTTTCGATAAAACACCAATATTTCTATTTTTCTATACAGATAATTGTCAAAAATAAACATTTAGATATGTTGTTGACCATAGTATTGACAATATATTCCACTGTAAACTGTAAAGATACTGAAGAGCCTGCAAGCAGCGGTGTCAGCAACATATACACACGGTGCAACACACTTGACGGAACTGTAGTCTCTATGTTAATACACAGTACGGAACCTCTATATTATTACACAGATCGATCTCTAACTTATAACACGGTACTGTCGAAGAAAAAACGATTCTCTAAGTTAATAAATCTCTAAGCTATTACACATCCCCACTTATTTTGCTTTAGGTACGAGGATGTGTAATAGCTTAGAGATTTATTAACTTAGAGAATCGTTTTTCCTTCGACGGTACCGTGTTATAAGTTAGAGATCGACCTGTGTAATAAGATAGAGGTTCCGTATGTGTATTAACATAGAGACTACAGTTCCATAAAGTGTGTTGCACCGTGTGTATATGTTGCCGACGCCGCTGCTTGCAGGCGCATTAATATCTTATCTAACAAGTATACCAGCCTAATCATCACTATTTTGTTTTAGAGTTTACAGTTGAATATATTGTCAACTATGGTCAACATATCTAAATGTTTATTTTTGACAATTATCTATATAGAAAAATATAAATATTGGTGTTTTATCGAAAAAAAAACGTAAATTCATATGAATTCATTAATTTAGGGCTGTTTTCTTAATACAATTCGGATATGAATTGAATAAAGCAGCCTTCAAACAATATATTTATTACTATTACTACTACATATGTAAATTAGTATACATTTACAGCATTGCACATAAGCTTTTAAGAACAAAACCTATCCAAATGAACTTTATACTTTAATAATATATCTTTCTTTAACTAAGCGAATTCTACTTGTTAGATAAAAGATACTGAAGCGCCTGCAAGCAGCGGCGTCGGCAACATATACACACGGTGCAACACACTTGACGGAACTGTAGTCTCTATGTTAATACACAGTATGGAACCTCTCTCTTATTACACAGGTCGATCTCTAACTTATAACACGATACTGGCGAAGGAAAAACGAATCTCTAAGTTAATATATATCTAAGCTATTACACCTTCCCGGTCGTACTAGGTTCTATTATTGAAATAAATACATAACTACTTCTTGAAAGTAAGATTTTATCTCAGTAAGACAGCTGCGTTAAGATAAGAAATACCCGCAGGAGTGCAGACTACCTGCACCTATTGAGAGGATTTAGACGTCCCTCGCGGTACCCGAGTCTAACACACTTACACTTACGACTAACTTTACACTCACACTTACATTTAGGGAGGCGATAATAGCCTCCATGTGCTTTTCGCCTTAAAATAACAAAAAAAGATTAGAATTAGTTCCGACATGAACGTTGTATTGTAAGTGTGAAAAAGTAACAACGGTAAAAACTGACTTTCTAGAAGATTTCGAACGGGTGTCTGCAGGGAACAAACAAGACGATGTCGCCGGAAAATTGTTTGTACTGTGGAGACGAGAACACAATTCTTATAAATAAGCACAATAGACCAGACAAAAGACAAGACTGAAGGTAAAAAATATTTCAGAAGGAAGGTTGCGGATGCAAAGGACTAACGTAGATAAACCTCAATAACCAGAAGTGGTACTTCCCGATAAAAAGTAGATTTTTTTTTGTATTTTAAGGCGAAAAGCACATTGAGGTTATTATCGCCTCCGTAAATGTAAGTGTGAGTGTAAAGTGTTAAAGTCGTAAATGTAGTGTTGTAAGTGTAAGTGTTAGACTCGGGTACCGAGAGGGACGTCTAAACCCTCTCAATAGGTGCAGCTAGTCTGCACCCCCCCCCCTGCGGGGAAAAGGTAGAAGAACCGTAGAATGAAACATTCCGACAATGAACGAAAAAATTCCATAAAAGACTACATCAAACTAAAAAAATAATAATAATAACGTGTAATTCCATCATTGAGCGTTTAAGATATACTTGGTGTCAAGAACCGTTTTAAAAGAATGCAATTTCGTAAGTATTTGTGATTATGTGCGAATTGAAAATACAAAAACACATTCTCCACGTACAAGTATTCATTGTAGATATTAGGCTATTGTTATGTAACCCATCAGTAGATTACTGGAAGTGATAATGTAGTCTGAGTTGGATTTCTTTAGAAATTTAAGTTAACATTTTGTTATAAGCATCGGTTTGGGTATCAAGTGAACACGTACAGTTTGACACAAAACATTAATAGGCCTAACATAGTTACACGACACTGTATGGCGGAATTCAAAATTTGGAAAGACATATATAGAAGTCGTTGTTTAAGGACCGTTAAATCACTTCGTTTATCTTGTATAAGATCTATAGCAGTAGTTCTCGTCGAGGTGCGGCGAAAATATCTAAGCTTGCCACGGAAACTTGTGAGGTTATCACGGAAATAGCCGGAGTTGTCTCAGGAATATCTGGGCTTTCCACCGTTACAGCTGGCATCGTCACGCAATCATCATGGGTCGCCAAGGGTACAGCTGCGCCTGGGGGTGCCACAGGTTCAGTCGGAGTTGACACGTATTTCTGTGAATATCTGAAACAACAAGGAAAATGTTTAAAAAGTTAAAAATAATCACAGGAATTACGGTGTAGATGTAGACAAGGGCCTACTAAAGAGCTAAATCGATATTTAGCTCAGTTCATGGGAATTTAAGTGTAAAAATTTCCATATTTCGGAATATTTAAAACCATATTATTGGAAACTTTCATGATTGTATGAAACGTTCATGATCTTTTACCTTTTACGTACAAGTAGGCCTACTTTTTCCCATCAATCGCAACAAGTCAAATAAAATTATAAACTTAGTATCTTTTAGCTGAAAACTCTTGCTATTGTTCGCAGTAATTCAATGCTGTCCCGTACTGAAGCTTAATTCGAAGCTCTTCAAAAAGTTACAAAACGGGAAAAAAGCAAGAGTGTAACAAAATATTTAATTTTCTTTTTAAAAAGCATGTTCCGGATAAACTACATTCTGTGTTGCAATTCATTTTCGACCTATCGAAGTCACGTTAACAATTGTAAATTCTAAACACGAGTAACAGAGGGTCGGACAATACCGATAATACTTTTACGTTTTGTATGCAATAGCTGGGAAAATGTTTGTAACGGAGATTTACATGTATATTGAAATATTTCGAATTTTGTCTCCAAAAGCTACGTAGCCCTCACAATTTGTTAAAACATGCGAAAAATTTCAATTTGCATCTCCGACACATCTAAAAGTAAATGTTTCATCAATGTTTCTGGCGTTCGTGACATTTCTAAAATGTTTGTGTGACTATGTTTTGAAAAAGCATTATTTTTATTCTAAACAATTATTTTTATCGTTGTTTAATTTTCAATAATTTAATCGACTGCAATAAGCAGTAAATCCGAGCTAAATAATGGATGCGGGGTCCGGGATCATCAGGCAATGGCTTATTCTCGCGGGACGAGCCTGCAGACTAAGGTGTTTTTAAGAGTATCTATATTCCAATATAACATGACGGTCATACTTTCGTAACAGTATCCTTAAAAAAAGGAAATATTAAAGTAGATTTTTTGTGTGTTAATTAATATAATACGTAAAGAAGTTAAACTTAACTTTGAGACCTTAAAATAGACGTGTTTCATTTAGCGGTGTCAAATCGTAGGCATACTGTTCACTAAAAAGATTTTACTTGAACAAAAGTACAAAATCGTTTATCACTTAAGTTTATTTTTGAGTCAAAATGAGTTTTTATTTGTTACACTTAGGCATATTTTAAATTGGATCGACAAAAAAGTATTATTTTTATACGGGTTTTGATTTCTTTTTGCCTATACGGTTTGTGTATAGACACTGCTCTGTGTACTTCTGCTCTGGTCATGGTGAACAAAACAATTTATTTTATTTTTTAAAAACGCATGAAATTTTCAGTTTACGAAGTAGACCTATGTAGGAAGGAAAAAACTTATCGGTTTTCACCTTTCCTGGTCTTTCTCAAGGATCTGTTCTGTTCACATCGTACAAGACTAAAGTTGACAAATTTTGATGACATTTGAAATGCACAATATCTGGAAAATTTTGTTCATTAAAAAATATTTACCAAGCAATATTAATTGAAAAAAATACAAGTTCAAACTGATCTATTCATGATCGGTTCGGTTCTTATATTTTCATGAAACTTAGCTCGCAAGAACACCGCTAGCACCCAAAAGCGATTCTCCGAGAAATCAAGTTCAAAAGCTATGGAGAAAACCGAAAAATCGGCATTTCAACACTTTTGTCGGGTGAACAAAGTGTAACTGAAATAAAAGTACTAAAAATGAATTCGAAACTAAAAATAATCGCTCCAAGAAGCTTCAATTGAAAACTTTTTAAGTATCGAATGTGAAAAAGTTTGTGTTTGTTTTAGAAGCGTTTGTTTCTTTTTGTTATTTCTGTTACGTATTTCCTACAATTTTTTAAAAAAGCATTCTGTACCACAATATTAGTGTGAACCGGCGGATTCTTCATAAGAAAGGTCACTTCATAAGAAACGCCAACCTAAACATGTGAACAAAGATATGCGTTCAATCTAACAATGTAAACAAAGATAAGGGCTAAATGCATACAGTATATGTATATAAGTAAACAAAGGTGTGATATAATTGAATATATAATGCGCGCGTGCGTTGTGTGTGCGTGCGTGAATGCCGGAGTTGGGGACATTTCGGACCATAACTTGTCGCCAGATAAGAGGATGCTGCCGCCGATTATATAATGCGCTGTGTGAATGCCGAAGTTGGGGACATTATAGACCCTGACCCGAGATAAGAGGATGCTGTCCCCGATTATATAATGCGCTGCGTGAATGCCGGAGTTGGGGACATTATAGACCCTGACCTGAGATAAGAGGATGCTGTCCCCGATTATATAATGCGCTGCGTGAATGCCGGAGTTGGGGACATTATAGACCCTGACCCGAGATAAGAGGATGCTGTCCCCCATTATATAATGCGCTGCGTGAATGCCGGAGTTGGGGACATTATAGACCCTGACCCGAGATAAGAGGATGCTGTCGCCGATTATATAATGCGCTGCGTGAATGCCGGAGTTGGGGACACTTCGGACCCTGACTTGTCGCCAGATAAGAGGATGCTGTCGCCGATTATATAATGCGCTGCGTGAATGCCGGAGTTGGGGACATTATAGACCCTGACCCGAGATAAGAGGATGCTGTCGCCGATTATATAATGCGCTGCGTGAATGCCGGAGTTGGGGACATTATAGACCCTGACCCGAGATAAGAGGATGCTGTCGCCGATTATATAATGCGCTGCGTGAATGCCGGAGTTGGGGACATTATAGACCCTGACCCGAGATAAGAGGATGCTGTCGCCGATTATATAATGCGCTGCGTGAATGCCGGAGTTGGGGACACTTCGGACCCTGACTTGTCGCCAGATAAGAGGATGCTGTCGCCGATTATATAATGCGCTGCGTGAATGCCGGAGTTGTGGACATTATAGACCCTGACCCGAGATAAGAGGATGCTGTCCCCGATTATATAATGCGCTGCGTGAATGCCGGAGTTGGGGACATTATAGACCCTGACCCGAGATAAGAGGATGCTGTCGCCGATTATATAATGCGCTGCGTGAATGCCGGAGTTGGGGACATTATAGACCCTGACCCGAGATAAGAGGATGCTGTCGCCGATTATATAATGCGCTGCGTGAATGCCGGAGTTGTGGACATTATAGACCCTGACCCGAGATAAGAGGATGCTGTCCCCGATTATATAATGCGCTGTGTGAATGCCGAAGTTGGGGACATTATAGACCCTGACCCGAGATAAGAGGATGCTGTCGCCGATTATATAATGCGCTGCGTGAATGCCGGAGTTGGGGACATTATAGACCCTGACCCGAGATAAGAGGATGCTGTCGCCGATTATATAATGCGCTGCGTGAATGCCGGAGTTGGGGACACTTCGGACCCTGACTTGTCGCCAGATAAGAGGATGCTGTCGCCGATTATATAATGCGCTGCGTGAATGCCGGAGTTGGGGACATTATAGACCCTGACCCGAGATAAGAGGATGCTGTCGCCGATTATATAATGCGCTGCGTGAATGCCGGAGTTGGGGACATTATAGACCCTGACCCGAGATAAGAGGATGCTGTCATCGATGCGCGCCTACGGTGTGTGCGCGTGCGTGAATGCCGGAATTGGGGACATTTCGGACTCTGACCCGTCGTTAGATAAGAGGATGCTGTTGCTTGTTAGGTAAGAGACATTCACGCACGCACACACACCGCAGGCGCGCATCGGTGACAGCATCCTCTTATCTAACGACGGGTCAGAGTCCGAAATGTCCCCAACTGCGGCATTCACGCACGCACACACAATGCACGCGCGCATTAAATATTCAATTATATCATACCTTTGTTTAATTATAATACATTTAGCCCTTATCTTTGTTTACATTGTTAGATTTAACGCATACCTTTGTTTACACTTTTATTTTGGCACCTACCGTTTGTTTACATTGGTAGATTGGCGCCAATCTTTGTTTACATTTCTTATCAAGTGACTTTTGCCCGTCGGACGATCCTCCGGTTCACGCTACTCACAGTTATTAAGGAAAATACACAAATGTGCTAAAGAGCGACCAATGAACTGAGCCAGCGGTTCCTCGTGACTTGAGCACCACGCCATCGCGTACAATCCAACCTTCTGTTCCTAGGTTAGGATTATTTCACATACTTTATGTGACACACGTACTTGTTACGTGACCGCTGAATCAGGGCTGATGAGGTTGTAGGTCACGTATGTCTCGGATGTCACGGGCGATGGTATGTGGTGAATATCCCGCTGTCCCTCATGTGGACACTCTGCCTGGAATTGTACCCAGTAGGTCGACAAACGTCCTGTCCGCAGAAGTGTTTCATAGTCAATCTCCAGAACGCTGTTCGAAACTCCGGACTATAAAAAGCGTAGATAAACGGATTGATGGCCGAGTTCAGCCAACCTTTAACAGAGTTTAAACAATAACGTATGTTTCACAAGTACAGTAATTAATAAATATTTTTATTTAGAATAAGTGGGCGCGCCGGCGGCAAATTGGCCGCAATCTTTTATTTTCGCATCTCACGGTAGGTATCGATGGAGAAATGTTTTCAGGGCTTTGAGTATTTGTCAAGACCACCTTGAGGGACACCAACTGTATAAAAGTAATACAACCTTACCTTCAGTCCGTCTGGAAATAAGGCATGAATGCGAGATAGTTACGTTTGCGGCCAAATTGCCGCGGCGCGCCCAATCGTGTAACTGCTTTCGTAGTGTTATTCTCACTATATTTGTGCGTACATAGTCACTTTTACCCTTCCTTTTTTTTTGTTTTAGACTAATGTTAAGTAACTATACTTATTGCTCCGCTTTTTGTTAACATAAAATCATGTTTGATATCTCATTTGAAAGATCTTGTACGTGAGAGTGTGGTCCGTGTTTTATATTTTGCACACACACACACACACACACACACACACACACACACACACACACACACACACACACACACACACACACACACACACACACACACACACACATATATATATATATATATATATATATATATATATATATATATATATATATAATATAATATAATATCGAACCTGGCAGCAGATATCAGAAGAAGGAGGTTTCGGTTCTATGGACACATCAGTAGACTCCCAACAACGAGACTTGCCAACAGAATCCTTAAGTATATACAAGGTGTCAAATCAACAACGTCGTGGATCGCACATGTCAGAATAGACCTACATGACGCGGGAATAGTCTCAACAGATGTTGAAGACAGGTGCGCATACAGGAGAAAGATGCTCGGTTGGAAGGTCCCAGAGAATGAAATCCCAAAGAGAGCAGGGGTAAAATGGACGGAGGAGCGGAAGAGGATCCATGGGGACAGGATGAGGGAGGTGTGGAGGATTAGAAGGAACAAGACATGAGTCGGAGTGCTTTGTGTGATCCAACAGGGTCTATACATAAATAATAATAATAATATATATATATATATATATATATATATATATATATATATATATATATATATATATATATATATATATTTGTTATTTTAAGGCGAAAAGCACAAATATTTCAGGCGAAAAGGAGGCTATTATCGCCTCCCTAAATGTAAGTGTAAATGTTAAAGTCGTAAGTGTAGTGTTGTAAGTGTAAGTGTGTATTAGACTCAGGTACCAATGAGGGACGTCTAAATCCTCTCAATAGGTGCAGCTAGTCTGCACTCCCTTGCGTGAGGTATAGGTTATATATATATATATATATATATATATATATATATATATATATATATATATTACTTTGCACTGTTGTTCCTATATATTTAAAAGCAAAAACATACACAAAAATTTAAAAACGATCTACATTGTCATATACAAAACCTATAAAGTAATATATCAAACATAATTTTATTTTAACAAATAGCAGAGTAATTGTAATTAATATATATTCTCTGCAGTTAATCAACATTAATTTTATAAGTAATATATTCAAATTCAATGTGTCCGACAGGCTTCACAGAATCGGTTGGTTATTATACGAGTATTAAATTAGGCTTAAATATCTCATTCGGTAACAAGGTAATGGTTTCTCAAACATTTTAAAGCAACACCCAGTTTAGGCTTATAAAGTTAGCTTTTTCCCCTTGTTGTCGAGTTAAATACCGAACTGAAGAAGCTTTAACTTCTATTATTACTTTTGAAATTACTTTTACCGAAACGAAGTAACAATTGATAAATAAATAACAAACAAGTAGAAAAGGCTATTGTTGAAAGGTAAGTTTTTGTTAAGAAGTCGATGCAGGGTTAATGAAAGGTTCTGTTGTCGATGCCGTACAAAATACTTTAAAAGTATTTTCGAGTGCTTAGCGAGTTAAAAACTTTTCTTCCATCTTCTGTCTTCTGTCTTCTGTCTTCCATCTCGCTTCTTCTGTCTTCCATTTTCTATGCGCGACTTTTACGAATCAAAGCGAATACATTCCTTGTAATTATTACACTTAATAATATTATACCGACCGTTAATAGATACACACGTTGCGGGTCCTAGTCTCGGAAGCATAATTAGTTATATTTTTAAAACGTAACTGAACTTCATTCTGTTTTTTTATTATATTTTTTTTTATTCTAAAGCGAAAAGCACATTAAGGCTATTATCGCCTCCCTAAATGTAAGTGTGAGTGTAAAGTGTTAAAGTCGTAAGTGTAGTGTTGTAAGTCTAAGTGTGTGTTAGACTCGGGTACCGCGAGGGGCGTCTAAATTCTCTCAATAGGTGCAGCTAGTCTGCACCCCCCTGCGGGGGAATTTAAAAGTATTTTCGAGTGCTTAGCGAGTTAAAAACTTTTCTTTCATCTTCTGTCTTCTGTCTTCTGTCTTCCATCTCGCTTCTTCTGTCTTCCATTTTCTATGCGCGACTTTTACGAATCAAAGCGAATACATTCCTTGTAATTATTACACTTAATAATATTATACCGACCGTTAATAGATACACACGTTGCGGGTCCTAGTCTCGGAAGCATAATTAGTTATATTTTTAAAACGTAACTGAACTTCATTCTGTTTTTTTATTATATTTTTTTTTATTCTAAAGCGAAAAGCACATTAAGGCTATTATCGCCTCGCTAAATGTAAGTGTGAGTGTAAAGTGTTAAAGTCGTAAGTGTAGTGTTGTAAGTCTAAGTGTGTGTTAGACTCGGGTACCGCGAGGGGCGTCTAAATTCTCTCAATAGGTGCAGCTAGTCTGCACCCCCCTGCGGGGGAACTTCATTCTGTCGCCCTGGATATGTTCTTTCGTCCTTTAAGATATTAAACATATCTTAAAGGACAAAAAGGAAAAGGATGTGAAAAATACTAAAATGAATCATGACTACGTTCATATTGATTTTTGTGTTTTCAATGGAATTTGAAAATTTGACATTTAAAACTAAGGATGACTACCGAAGCGTTAAAATTATACAGATTTGTCAACCTTAATTTAAAAAAGGTCACGAAATTTTTTTCAACGCATAAACAACGCGCCGTAATGCTACATTTTTATAAGAAAATCGATTGGTTTAGAACGACTGGAGAATAATAACTTTGATTAAATTAATAAAGATTTGTCAACCGAAATTTGAAAAGGCAAGGGATAATTTTCATTGCATGAACAATTTTCCGTAATAATAAATACTAGTACAAGAAAATTTATTGAGCCGCCTCGGTGGCTAGTTGATAGCGTACAAGACTTTCACCCCGAGGACCAGGGTTCGATTCCCGGCTAGGGCTTGGCATTTTCATACGCTATAAATCATCCCATCGTCTGCATTAGCCCAAGTGTGCACAATAGTCGGACGTTAAACACCAAAAAAAAAAAAAAATAAATAATAATAAAAATAAAAAATGATTGTTTCCGAACGGCTGGAGAACACTAACTTTGTTGGAATTAATAAAGATTTGTCAACCGAAATTTAAAAAGGTCACGGGATTTTCATCAGCGCATGAACAATGGGGCCGTAGTACTAAATTCTCGTACAAGAAAATCGACTGGTTCCGAACGGCTGGAGAACACTAACTTTGTTGAAATTAATAAAGATTTGTCAACCGAAATTTAAAAAGGTCACGTGATTTTCATCAGCGCATGAACAATGGGCCGTAGTACTAAATGCTAGTACAAGAAAACTTATTGTTTCCGAACGGCTGGAGAACATTAACTTTGTTGAAATTAATAAAGATTTGTCAACCGAAATTTAAAAAGGTCACGAGATTTTCATCAGCGCATGAACAATGGGCCGTAGTACTAAATGCTAGTACAAGAAAACTGATTGTTTCCGAACGGCTGGAGAACACTAACTTTGTTGAAATTAATAAAGATTTGTCAACCGAAATTTAAATAGGTCACGTGATTTTCATCAGCGCATGAACAATGGGCCGTAGTACTAAATGCTAGTACAAGAAAACTTATTGTTTCCGAACGGCTGGAGAACATTAACTTTGTTGAAATTAATAAAGATTTGTCAACCGAAATTTAAATAGGTCACGTGATTTTCATCAGCGCATGAACAATGGGCCGTAGTACTAAATGCTAGTACAAGAAAACTGATTGTTTCCGAACGGCTGGAGAACATTAACTTTGTTGAAATTAATAAAGATTTGTCAACCGAAATTTAAAAAGGTCACGGGATTTTCATCAGCGCATGAACAATGGGCAGTAGTACTAAATGCTAGTACAAGAAAACTGATTGTTTCCGAACGGCTGGAGAACACTAACTTTGTTGAAATTAATAAAGATTTGTCAACCGAAATTTAAAAAGGTTACGTGATTTTCATCAGCGCATGAACAATGGACAGTAGTACTAAATGCTAGTACAAGAAAACTGATTGTTTCCGAACGGCTGGAGAACACTAACTTTGTTGAAATTAATAAAGATTTGTCAACCGAAATTTAAAAAGGTCACGGGTTTTTCATCAGCGCATGAACAATGGGCCGTAGTACTAAATGCTAATACAAGAAAACTGATCGTTTCCGAACGGCTGGAGAACACTAACTTTGTAGAAATTAATAAAGATTTTTCAACCGAAATTTAAAAAGTCACGGGATTTTCATCAGCGCATGAACAATGGGCCGTAGTACTAAATGCTAGTACAAGAAAACTGATTGTTTCCGAACGGCTGGAGAACACTAACTTTGTTGAAATTAATAAAGATTTGTCAACCGAAATTTAAAAAGGTCACGTGATTTTCATCAGCGCATGAACAATGGACAGTAGTACTAAATGCTAGTACAAGAAAACTGATTGTTTCCGAACGGCTGGAGAACACTAACTTTGTTGAAATTAATAAAGATTTGTCAACCGAAATTTAAAAAGGTCACGGGATTTTCATCAGCGCATGAACAATGGGCCGTAGTACTAAATGCTAGTACAAGAAAACTTATTGTTTCCGAACGGCTGGAGAACACTAACTTTGTTGAAATTAATAAAGATTTGTCAACCGAAATTTAAAAAGGTCACGGGATTTTCATCAGCGCATGAACAATGGGCAGTAGTACTAAATGCTAGTACAAGAAAACTGATTGTTTCCGAACGGCTGGAGAACACTAACTTTGTTGAAATTAATAAAGATTTGTCAACCGAAATTTAAAAAGGTCACGTGATTTTCATCAGCGCATGAACAATGGACAGTAGTACTAAATGCTAGTACAAGAAAACTGATTGTTTCCGAACGGCTGGAGAACACTAACGTTGTTGAAATTAATAAAGATTTGTCAACCGAAATTTAAAAAGGTCACGTGATTTTCATCAGCGCATGAACAATGGACAGTAGTACTAAATGCTAGTACAAGAAAACTTATTGTTTCCGAACGGCTGGAGAACATTAACTTTGTTGAAATTAATAAAGATTTGTCAACCGAAATTTAAAAAGGTCACGAGATTTTCATCAGCGGATGAACAATGGGCCGTAGTACTAAATGCTAGTACAAGAAAACTGATTGTTTCCGAACGGCTGGAGAACATTAACTTTGTTGAATTTAATAAAGATTTGTCAACCGAAATTTAAAAAGGTAACGAGATTTTCATCAGCGCATGAACAATGGGCCGTAGTACTAAATGCTAGTACAAGAAAACTGATTGTTTCCGAACGGCTGGAGAACACTAACTTTGTTGAAATTAATAAAGATTTGTCAACCGAAATTTAAATAGGTCACGTGATTTTCATCAGCGCATGAACAATGGGCCGTAGTACTAAATGCTAGTACAAGAAAACTTATTGTTTCCGAACGGCTGGAGAACATTAACTTTGTTGAAATTAATAAAGATTTGTCAACCGAAATTTAAAAAGGTCACGAGATTTTCATCAGCGCATGAACAATGGGCCGTAGTACTAAATGCTAGTACAAGAAAACTGATTGTTTCCGAAAGGCTGGAGAACACTAACTTTGTTGAAATTAATAAAGATTTGTCAACCGAAATTTAAAAAGGTCACGTGATTTTCATCAGCGCATGAACAATGGGCCGTAGTACTAAATGCTAGTACAAGAAAACTTATTGTTTCCGAACGGCTGGAGAACACTAACTTTGTTGAAATTAATAAAGATTTGTCAACCGAAATTTAAATAGGTCACGTGATTTTCATCAGCGCATGAACAATGGGCCGTAGTACTAAATGCTAGTACAAGAAAACTTATTGTTTCCGAACGGCTGGAGAACATTAACTTTGTTGAAATTAATAAAGATTTGTCAACCGAAATTTAAAAAGGTCACGAGATTTTCATCAGCGCATGAACAATGGGCCGTAGTACTAAATGCTAGTACAAGAAAACTTATTGTTTCCGAACGGCTGGAGAACACTAACTTTGTTGAAATTAATAAAGATTTGTCAACCGAAATTTAAATAGGTCACGTGATTTTCATCAGCGCATGAACAATGGGCCGTAGTACTAAATGCTAGTACAAGAAAACTTATTGTTTCCGAACGGCTGGAGAACATTAACTTTGTTGAAATTAATAAAGATTTGTCAACCGAAATTTAAAAAGGTCACGGGATTTTCATCAGCGCATGAACAATGGGCCGTAGTACTAAATGCTAGTACAAGAAAACTTATTGTTTCCGAACGGCTGGAGAACACTAACTTTGTTGAAATTAATAAAGATTTGTCAACCGAAATTTAAAAAGGTCACGGGATTTTCATCAGCGCATGAACAATGGGCAGTAGTACTAAATGCTAGTACAAGAAAACTGATTGTTTCCGAACGGCTGGAGAACATTAATTTTGTTGAAATTAATAAAGATTTGTCAACCGAAATTTAAAAAGGTCACGGGATTTTCATCAGCGCATGAACAATGGGCCGTAGTACTAAATGCTAGTACAAGAAAACTGATTGTTTCCGAACGGCTGGAGAACATTAATTTTGTTGAAATTAATAAAGATTTGTCAACCGAAATTTAAAAAGGTCACGGGATTTTCATCAGCGCATGAACAATGGGCCGTAGTACTAAATGCTAGTACAAGAAAACTGATTGTTTCCGAACGGCTGGAGAACATTAATTTTGTTGAAATTAATAAAGATTTGTCAACCGAAATTTAAAAAGGTCACGGGTTCATCAGCGCATGAACAATGGGCCGTAGTACTAAATGCTAGTACAAGAAAACTGATTGTTTCCGAACGGCTGGAGAACATTAATTTTGTTGAAATTAATAAGGATTTGTCAACCGAAATTTAAAACGGTCACGAGATTTTCATCAGCGCATGAACAATGGGCCGTAGTACTAAATGCTAGTACAAGAAAACTGATTGTTTCCGAACGGCTGGAGAACATTAACTTTGTTGAAATTAATAAAGATTTGTCAACCGAAATTTAAAAAGGTCACGAGATTTTCATCAGCGCATGAACAATGGGCCGTAGTACTAAATGCTAGTACAAGAAAACTGATTGTTTCCGAACGGCTGGAGAACATTAATTTTGTTGAAATTAATAAGGATTTGTCAACCGAAATTTAAAACGGTCACGAGATTTTCATCAGCGCATGAACAATGGGCCCTAGTACTAAATGCTAGTACAAGAAAATCGACTGGTTCCGAACAGCTGCAGAGCACTAACTTTGTCAAAATTAAAAATCTGCAGTCAGTTAGAAAGAGCTATGCGGATGTAGGCATTCATAACTTACCCTAAAAACTTGACTAATTTTAAATTTCGAAATTTTTTCGTGTCTTATTTTATCACGTGTTATTTGATAGTAATAAAAATAAATTCATCCTGCAGAGGGTGCAGACTAGCTACACCTATTGAGAGAATTTAGACGCCTCTCGCGGTACCAGAGTCTAACACAATTACACTTACGACAACACTTTACACTCGCACTTACATTTAGGGAGGCGATAATAGCCTCGATGTGCTTTAGTCTAAGATTATAATTAACATTAATAATTCTTCTTACCTAACCAAGTGAGAAGTTTGGACACAACTCCGGGAATGCTTTCGTTCGGAAGAAATGGAGTGATCAGATATACGACGAAGAACGGAAGCCAACAAGCGATGAAGCCGCCCACGACTATGGACAGAGTCTGTGCAGTTTTACTTTCCCTCTTGAAGGACGACACTCGACTGGTAGTGGTGTTGTTAACAGAAAGTTGGTTCACCATACTGGAAGTAAGATGGCGTTAGATGTTATTTTAATTTGTATAAGCTATATAAAATTTTAGTTTTACCTGTATATTCATTAAAAATGTGTACCGATATCGTGTATCTTTGTGTTCCATCTCGCAAATTTGTCAAGTTGCCCGTGAAATTTTGAAATTTTGTTTTTTTGCGAATATGACAAAACAAAATCTGTTAAAGAAATTTGAAAACGAGAATCGATTTATTTTCAAACTATCTTTTTTATTAATAACTGACGAGAATCAAACTGTGCCTTTAGTAAACACGATTAAATTAATTTTGGTCATGAATTCTTACTTTAGTAAGAGCAAGTATAGTAGGCTTGGTAGACAGTACAATATTTGTGGTAGAAACAAAGAAAACGCCACACTAACGGAATCCACAGTACGAAGATTAAAACCACAGATTTTTAACAGGAACAAGTAGAGAGAACCTGACCCATTATTTTTTGTTTGACCGGAAACCGAAAAAAACGCGATCCTTACTGTGATGTTTGCTGGGTGGCAGAAACAGACAGTTCATTAGAGTGATGCACAAAAGCTTTTAAGAAGAGATGACGCATCCAGTCCCAGAGGGCACAACGCCACCTCCCCCACTCGCAAGTAGAAGGAGACAGGGAGATAATCTTCTATCCAGCAGTACCATGCACCACGAGTCCAACTTCATTTGCACGGATGGCGGCGCCGACAAAAGCCAACACCGGCAGGGCATTCCGTGCTCCCGTGGTACCATTTTTGATTACAGCTGAACCAGCCTTGCCCCGAGGTCCAGAATGGTCGCGGGCCCGTCACCCAGTAAGTGCAGCCACCCCAAGGGCAACAACACTACCAGGCCGCTACGATTTCGGCTCTCCTTCGTGTATCGCTGGAGACTTGGAGGACACTCCAGGTCACCTGGTCTTCCGTACCCAGACGGAAACAGACATCCTACTCGTTTCTGTGACGTCAATAGGGCGATAGAAAAGGCGGAAACAGACATCCTACTCGTTTCTGTGACGTCAATAGGACGATAGAAAAGGCGGAAACAGACATCCTACTCACTTCTATGACGTCAATAAGGCGGTAGAAAAGGTGAAAAGAGACATCCTACTCGTTTCTGTGACGTCAATAAGGTGGTAGAAAATGCGAAAACAGACATCCTGCTCGTTTCTGTGACGTCAATAAGGCGGTAGAAACCGCGGAAACAGACATCCTACTCGTTTCTGTGACGTCAATAAGGTGGTAGAAAATGCGAAAACAGACATCCTGCTCGTTTCTGTGACGTCAATAAGGCGGTAGAAACGGCGGAAACAGATATCCTACTCGTTTCTGTGACGTCAGTAAGGCAGTAGAAAAGGCGGAAACAGACATCCTACTTTTCTACCGTTTAACTGACGTCACAGAAACGATGAGTACAATTTTTTCCCTGGCGAAAAACCATAAAGGTTATCATCGCCGACGCTGAAATGCAAATAAATTACAAAGACATGTGTCAAAAACACGTAAGTACGGGTCAGCATAAGTCCAGGTACGACTGTATTATTTGCGAGTATTCAAATTACAAGAAAACAATACCGTTTCTCGTATTAAGTCTTAACTTTATAAGAAATAAAAAATGGATATTTGTTTGACATTTATTTGTGTGTTTTTTGTTGGGTTTTCTAGATGGGACTATGGAGGGGCCACGACTCTGGGGTGCACCATTATCGACTGCAAACACTGTATCATAGCTTTATTAATTTCCACTTCGACTATACGTATAAATTTAGTTGCTATGTGGACGTGTATGTCGTCACCGAATCTGGCATTGCTTGACAAATGTTTAGGATCACTGCGTCCGCAGGGATATACGTTCATTAACGTATATACGTGAGCGTATGGTATGTTATTGCTTTTTTCTTTAAGTGTTTTCGTATACTCTTTACGTTTTTAAAGATTTGAAGTTTTTTTTTAACAAATAATAAAATAATAAGTTTTTAACACACGACGGTGTCTACAAGGAGTCCACGGTTATATAACGTCCAGAACCTGAAGAAGATGGCAGGCCAGAAAAAAAGGACTCATATGGGATCGAATACACGAGAACCTGAGTATAACTTCAAAACTTATTTCAAGTTTATAATACTGAACAGTACGGAAAACTTTGCACAGAAAAGTTACAAAATTCCTTTCGAATCGAAATTTCACGCGTCTTACCTCAGTCGGTAGGAAACAGCTGTAGTCACCGGTTTGCGTCAAGTGTACGTCGATCTCCGTCTTTGTCGGTCCGAACTAAAAACTTCAACTATGCGATTTTCGCAGCACTTCGAAAATACTTTGCCTTACCTCAGTCGGTAGGAAACAGCTGTAGTCACCGGTTTGCGTCAAGTGTACGTCGATCTCCGTCTTTGTCGGTCCG
Source organism: Callitettix versicolor (assembly GCA_022606455.1). Lineage (NCBI taxonomy): Eukaryota > Metazoa > Arthropoda > Insecta > Hemiptera > Cercopidae > Callitettix > Callitettix versicolor. Next base: position 67,896,686 of record CM040182.1, on the reverse strand, counting down.
AACTAAAAACTTCAACTATGCGATTTTCGCGGCACTTCGAAAATACTTTGCCTTACCTCAGTCGGTAGGAAAAAGCTGTAGTCACCGGTTTGCGTCAAGTGTACGTCGATCTCCGTCTTTGTCGGTCCGAACCAAAAACTTCAACTATGCGATTTTCGCGGCACTTCGAAAATACTTTGCCTTACCTCAGTCGGTAGGAAACAGCTGTAGTCACCGGTTTGCGTCAAGTGTACGTCGATCTCCGTCTTTGTCGGTCCGAACTAAAAACGTCAACTATGCGATTTTCGCGGCACTTTGCACTAACTTAAGCCAAAATACTTAGACTCTACGACATTCCAACAACTATTTAATGTAAATTTTACCTTGCTACTACTTCTTCGCTTTCTGAAGACCCTTTCTCCAAGTCGGACTCCTCTTGGATGGTTCCTGCTTTCTTTTTAAATTTCTAAAACAGAAATATTATAAAGTCAAATAAAATTTTAAACTTAGTATCTTTTAGTTGAAAACTCTTGCTATTGTTCGCAGTAATTCATTGCGGCTTTTGCTGAAGCTTAATTCGAAGCTCTTCAAAAAGTTACAAAACGAAAAAAAGCAAGAGTGTAACAAAATATTTTATTTTATTTTTAAAAAGCATGTCCCGGATAAACTACATTCTGTGTTGCAATTCATTTTCGACCTATCGAAGTCACGTTAACAATTGTAAATTCGAAACACGAGTCACAGATGGTCGGACAATACCGATAATACTTTTACGTTTTGTATGCAATAGCTGGGAAAATGTTTGTAACGGAGATTTACATGTATATTGAAATATTTCGAAGTTATTTGTACAGTGTAAGTAAACGATTTTCAATGCATAATAAATTAAATTGCTTTAAGCAGATTTTCGAAGTAGTCAAAGCCATTTTATTAAAACAAGAGAAATATATACACCGCATATATTTCGTGTATTTTTACGGCATAAACCGTAAATTTAGCTTTCATAGGCTTTTATGAACGGCATAAATAAATTTAGCTTTCATAGGCTTTTATGAACGGCATAAATAAATTTAGCTTTCATAGGCTTTTATGAACGGCATAAATAAATTTAACTTTCATAAGCTTTTATGAACGGCATAAATAAATTTAGCTTTCATAAGCTTTTATGAACGGCATAAATAAATTTAGCTTTCATAGGCTTTTATGAACGGCATAAATAAATTTAGCTTTCACAGGCTTTTATGGACGGCATAAATAAATTTAGCTTCCATAGGCTTTTATGAACGGCATAAATAAATTTAACTTCCATAGGCTTTTATGAACGGCATAAATAAATTTAGCTATCATAGGCTTTTATGAACGGCATAAATAAATTTAGCTTTCACAGGCTTTTATGAACGGCATAAATAAATTTAGCTTTCAGAACTAAATTTCAGGAAATGAAAAAAAATTATTGTACTAATTTTTTTATCTTAATTTGCCTGTAAAATAAAAATAATATTTTAGTGCAAATATTTGTAGTGCCATCTTAATTAATTCCATATAGTGTAGTTCTTTTAACAACTATGACATTGTTTTAATTAAATTTAAAACAATTACGAATATAGAATAATAAAAATATTAATTACACATTAATTAGGTGTAAAATATTTAGAAAACATTTATTTTTTAAGATGTACGTTTTACTCTTTTACATTATCTGGCTCCTTTTTTCTCATCTAATTCTGGAAAATGATTATACAATCTCACTGTGTTTCCACTGGCAGTTTTTTTTTTTTTTTTTTTTTTTTGAGAGAGAGAGAGAAGTTGAGCTGTGTCTACCGAGGATGGTCTGCTACGTTTTTTTATGTGTACACACTCCTGAATAAACTAAAGCATTACACAAATTTATTCTAAATTCCAGAAGATCCTTTGTTTTTTTTTGAAGATATTTTTTTGAAACAGAAAGCACATAACCAACAATAACCTTCCACAAAATAAACTACAGCTCATCCAAAAATCAAGTAAGAGGTAAAAGTTAACTTTCAGACCCCTATGTCCATTTCAACGGACAGAGGTTTTTGAAAAAACCGTGAAAATTTTATTTTTATTTCTGGCAACTAAACAAAAACCACTAAGTAATTACTCAGGTGTAAATACATTTACAAAACCAGTAAATATAAATGGCATTATTATACAAAATAATAAGTCACTATGTTGAGTACAATGATCTGCCTTCCCTACCTTCGTCAATTCTACTTTTGTTGACGCGTTTCGGAGAACCTCTATCTTCAAAAACTATATCTATACTGGTCACCAATATTATGGCCCGTCCTATTTATACTATCTCCACCTCGTACCCCTCCTCTATTTAACACGTGTACATTAAACCTGACGTGCTCACTTCTGATTGGCTCTTCAAAATCATACGTTTTCGCTCGCTTCTGATAGGTTCCTTTCAAACTTTCTCTTCAACGGTCGTCTCTTCTGTTGAGAAACATTTTTGAAAATTTTTATATTTTTAAACGTAATATCTGCTTGCGACGATATCTGTTCATTTATTATGTTTTCTATATCGTCGCAAGCAGATATTACTTTTAAAAATCTAAACATTTTCAAAAATTAACAGGGGGGACGACCGCTGAAGAGAAAGTTTGAAAGGAATCAATCAGAAGCGAGCACGTCAGGTTTAATGTATACGTGTTGAATAGAGGAGGGGTACGAGATGGAAATAGTATAAATAGGACGGGCCATAATATTGGTGACCAGTATAGATATAGTTTTTGAAGATGGAGGTTCTCCGAAACGCGCCAACAAAGTAGAATTGACGAAGCTAGGGAAGGCAGATCATTATACAGAACATAGTGACAATAATCCTAGCAGAAAAGAAGAAGAATATAAAAAGAAAATAATAAGTCAGTAAAGAAATTTTTTCTGAACTTTAGGAATTCCATACTGTCTCGTTCTGTTTCTTATATTTTTCAATAAATGGCGTTAAGTAGTATTACCTATAAAAACAGAAATTAGATCATTCCGTACTAAATATCATTCCGGTTTTTTGAATTAGTTCCCTTAGTTACTACAAATTGGTAAAGTTGTGACCATTGAGTCTGAAAGTGTTAAATTTTGAATTATCGGAAGAATATAAAACGAAATCCCGAGTGCGTTCGTACACATTTTAACAAAATCGATAGAAACGATCAGTCTGTGGATCGGTGCACAAAATTTTGTGATTCTAACAAAACCTAAATACTTTAAAATATACACTAATACATAATTTTTCACTCAATAACATAACTGTCCCCGCATGCTTTAAGACATACGTAGAAAAAAATTAATTAATTTCGTTAGTTTTAAAACATATTAAAAATATTTGTCATTATTTATATATTATCTAAAGTGATTATCTATAAAGGCCTATCGTATCTATTCAGTGGAAAAGTCATTCCGGAATGATATTCGCCTGATTGAATCGAGCCACTTCTGTAATATTCACATTCTGAGTTCTATATAATAAAAACCGACGTCTACCATTTCACTGTGAAAGAACATCCCCCCTTTGCGAGTTCACATCTAAAATGTCAGCATTCTTGACTATCTTCTCTGTTGAATTTTATCACAGTATGTATATATATTCTTTATTGATTCTACGTCGTGTTATGTTTTGTCGTTTATTTTCATAACTCTATTAGTCTACAACACTGACGTTACGGTTTCCATGTGCTCAACTTGTTTTCTTTAACACATAGTTTGTTTGCAACTTGTTTTGTTTGTTAATCGTTAATCGATTGAGTTAAAAAACTGTTAAAAACCGTGCAACATTTATTTTTACTTCTGTATTTTCTATTGTTTTCGTTGTTCTTGCCATGTTACCTTCATACAATACGAGGTGTGTCCAGAAAGTAACGAGAATTTTTAAATTTCGCGGCTTGGAGAGTCCGATTGTCAAACATTTTTTTTATCATGTTGGTATACATGCCCTTGAAGTATGATAAAACCTTCAGCTGTTTTAATTAGTGACTTTGTCTGTAACAGCCACTAAGGTTAGACGTGTTTTTATGAGCTCGGCGATTTTCGTTTGTTAAAAGAAATGGATCAAAGAATTTGTATCAAATTTTGCGTAAAAAATGGAATAAAGTGTAACAAAGTGCGTGAAATGTTAACAAAGGCTCATGGTGAGTCTGTTATGAGTAAAACCAGAATTTACGAGTGGTATAAGCGTTTCCAAGAAGGCCGTGAAGACGTTGAAGATGACGAACACCCTGTACGCCTCAGCACATCAACAAACGATGAAAACGTGGAAAAAGTGAAAGAAATGGTTATGAACAATCGCTGAATCACAATTAGAGAGGTCGCTGATGATGTTGGTATATCGATTGGATCATGTCATGACATTGTTTCCAATATTTTGTGTATGAAACGAGTGGCAGCAAAATTCGTTCCAAAATTGTTGAATTTTGGACAAAAACAGCGGCGAATTGAAGTTGCTCAGGAGTCACTAAATGAAGTCAACGACGATGCAGAATTACTGAAACGTATTATAACAGGTGACGAAACATGGGTTTACGGATATGACGTCGAAACTAAGGCTCAATCATCCCAGTGGAGGCATTCTGGTTCGCCAAGACCGAAAAAGGCTCGACAAGTGCGGTCGAACGTGAAGGTTATGCTCACTGTGTTCTTCGATATTAATGGCATAGTTCATCATGAATTCCTGCCACCAGGTGAAACGGTCAATAAGGAGTACTACCTACAAGTTCAAAGCCGTTTGCGTGAAGCAATCCGAAAAAAATGCCCGGATCTGTGGAAAAACAGTACATGGCTTTTGCACCACGATAATGCACCAGCTCACACTTCATCGCTAGTTCGTGAATTTTTGGCCCAAAACAGTACTGTAACGATGCCCCAGCCTCCATATTCGCCGGACATGGCTCCGTGTGACTTTTTCTTATTTCCAAAAATAAAGGGAACCTTAAAGGGCCGTAGTTTTACAGCTGTAGAATACATTAAAAGCGCATCGCTGAAAGAACTAAAGGCTATCTCAAAGATCGAGTTTGAAAAGTGTTTCCACGATTGGAAGAAGCGCTGGCACAAGTTCATAATCTCCAATGGGGACTATTTTGAAGGCGACAACATCAAAGTAGAAGAATAAATAAATATTTTGTTCAAAAAATTAGAATTCTCGTTACTTTCTGAACACACCTCGTATAATAAATCATGTTGCACTAACTTGGCATCAATCGCGGCATATGAATGTTGATTTTTGTTATTACGTGGCGGATATCTTGTTCTGCTTTCAAAAGATCGGTTTGATACTAGAAGTGAATTTTAGTAAATTTTAAATTTGTGTGCTTTTCTTTTTTGAATTTTTAAATTACCGTATAATTCATTAACTTCAATTACATAATAATATGTCGATTTAATTGAAATTATTTTATTTTGAAAATAAAAAAATACAATATTAGCAATCTTTTTTTATACTTCGCCACATTCCTTTTCACGCCTTCCTTATAAAATAATCAAATATGGTTCTATATTTTATTCTCAATTACCACTTTTTCAAAAACATATTCATTCTTATACGTCTTGGATGTGCAAGTCCGAACACTTAACAAACATTTAATTTCATAACTGATTTTCAACCTACCGTTTATGCACCACCAAACAGACGCTAATGTGAATCATTGTTATTTGTGTACGATTTTAGATTGCAGGTAATTTAGGTGTAGCCACAAGTAGTACACAGACTAAATACAAATATTAGACTTTTCATATTCCTCTGGCCACCTTAAGAACAAACTATATTTTATTAACAAATTTGTATGTATTTCTTAAAACTACACGCTCGTATTTTTCTTACTTAAATACTTACAACTGTATTGATACGCCATTTTATTTGAGGTTTTCCTGAATTCAAAAAATCCAAGTTATTGTGACGCTGCGAGATCACACAGTATATTCTGACGTAGACGTATATCATGACAATAAGAGGGACAAAGAAAGAACCCATTGCTGAGAATATCACGTAAACTTTGTCCCTTGAGTAGTCGCAATTGACATTCGGTGAAAATTTGTTGTACCTGAAAAACAGACTACATATGTCATCTTATTTCTTTGCTGAAACTGCATAAACTTAACGGTGATTTCATCGTTCCTTTGTTCTGGCTGAAGTGAATGATACAATGTTTTCATGTTAGCAGCTATTCCTATACTGTTCTGTATTTGTTCTCCTGATATCAGAATATAGTTTTAAAATGATGTTTCAAGTCTAAGGTTTACTCAGAAGTTGAAAATTATATATATATATATATATATATATATATATATATATATATATAATTTTCAATATATATAGTGATTTCATCGTTCCTTTGTTCTGGCTGAAGTGAATGATACAATGTTTTCATGTTAGCAGCTATTCCTATACTGTTCTGTATTTGTTCTCCTGATATCAGAATATAGTTTTAAAATGATGTTTCAAGTCTAAGGTTTACTCAGAAGTTGAAAATTATATATATATATATATATATATATATATATATATATATATATATATATAATTTTCAATATATATAGTGATTTCATCGTTCCTTTGTTCTGGCTGAAGTGAATGATACAATGTTTTCATGTTAGCAGCTATTCCTATACTGTTCTGTATTTGTTCTCCTGATATCAGAATATAGTTTTAAAATGATGTTTCAAGTCTACGGTTTACTCAGAAGTTGAAAATTATATATATATATATATATATATATATATATATATATATATATATATATAATTTTCAATATATATAGTGATTTCATCGTTCCTTTGTTCTGGCTGAAGTGAATGATACAATGTTTTCATGTTAGCAGCTATTCCTATACTGTTCTGTATTTGTTCTCCTGATATCAGAATATAGTTTTAAAATGATGTTTCAAGTCTAAGGTTTACTCAGAAGTTGAAAAAATATATATATATATATATATATATATATATATATATATATATAATTTTCAATATATATAGTGATTTCATCGTTCCTTTGTTCTGGCTGAAGTGAATGATACAATGTTTTCATGTTAGCAGCTATTCCTATACTGTTCTGTATTTGTTCTCCTGATATCAGAATATAGTTTTAAAATGATGTTTCAAGTCTCACGGTTTACTCAGAAGTTGAAAATTATATATATATATATATATATATATATAATTTTCAATATATATAGTGATTTCATCGTTCCTTTGTTCTGGCTGAAGTGAATGATACAATGTTTTCATGTTAGCAGCTATTCCTATACTGTTCTGTATTTGTTCTCCTGATATCAGAATATAGTTTTAAAATGATGTTTCAAGTCTAAGGTTTACTCAGAAGTTGAAAATTATGTATATATATATATATATATATATATATATATATATATATATATATATATATATAGTCCTATCCTAGATACCTCGCAGGGGGTGTAGACTAGCTGCACGTATTGAGAGGATTTAGACGTCCCTCTCGGTACCCGAGTCTAACACTTACACTTACAACACTACACTTACGACTTTAACACTTTACACTCACACTTACATTTACGGAGGCGATAATAACCTCAAGGTGCTTTTCGCCTTAAAATACAAAAAAAATCTACCTTTTATCGGGAAGTACCACTTCTGGTTATTGAGGTTTATCTACGTTAGTCCTTCGCATCCGCAACCTTCCTTCTGAAATATTTTTCACCTTCAGTCTTGTCTTTTGTCTGGTCTATTGTGCTTATTTATAAGAATTGTGTTCTCGTCTCCACAGTACAAACAATTTTCCAGCGACATTATCTTGTTTGTTCCCTTCAAACACCCGTTCGAAATCTTCTAGAAAGTCCTTTTTTACCGTTATTTTTTCAAACTTATAATACACCGTTCATGTCGGAACAAATTCTAATCTTTTTTTGTTATTTTAAGGCGAAAAGCACATGGAGGCTATTATCGCCTCCGTAAATTTAAGTGTGAGTGTAAAGTGTTAAAGGCGTAAGTGTGTGTTAGACTCGGGTACCGCGAGGGACGTCTAAATCCTCTCAATAGGTGCAGGTAGTGTCTGCACTCCTGCGGGTATTTCTTATCTTAACGCAGCTGTCTTACTGAGATAAAATCTTACTTTCAAGAAGTAGTTAGGTATTTATTTCAAAAATAGAGCCTAGTACCTAAAACACGAAGCCAAAATTGCTTTTAGCATTGATTAAATAAAAGGTGTCCCGCAGGTGGGTGCAGACTAGCTGCACCTATTGAGAGGATTTAAATGCCATCGCGGAACCCGAGTCAAACACATACAACACTGCACTTACGACCTTAACACTTTACACTCACACTTACATTTAGGGAGGCGATAATAGCCTCAATGTGCTTTTCGCCTTAAAATAAAAAAAAACTATCCTAGATAATTTTTAATTGCAATATCATAATGCAAGAAAACAATATTGTAAAGAGTGATTCGATAAGAACTCCGATTTTTAAGTGTTGAACAAAGTACTCTATATTTACGGAATGTAACATATTTCAAAGTAAATAATACGTATTGCTATTACTATGTTATACTGAAACATTTTATGAAATGTTACATCTGTTTTACATTTTATAAATGTTACAAATATTACATCTGACATTTGTCATGACATCCTCTGCAAGTTGTAACTCGATCAATAAAATTTATATTCAGACCGGTATTGTCCTCGATTTGGACGATGTCATTACAAATCTCTTCCTTTAGCTGTGGTATTTATCGGAGATTATTTGGAAAATTTGTGATTTTAAATACCCCCCCCCAAAGGGTGTTAGTTCACATGACCTTGCTGGAAAATTCCGATCGCCTGGAAATTTATTCCTCAATAAGGCTATCATATAGTGTGAGATGTGACAGATCCTGTTGGAACCATAATTGCTCAATAGCCGCCTCGGTGGCCTAGTTGATAGCGTACTAGGCTTTCAACCCGAGGACCCGGGTTCGATTTCCGGCGAGGGCTTGGCATTTTCATACGCTATAAATCATCCCATCGTCTGCATTAACCCAAGTGTGTACAATAGTCGGACGTTAAAAAAAAAAAAAAAAATATAAGGTCATAAAAAATTTTCAGCCATATTACTGTAGCCATTAGCTGTCATGCATTTCCAGCCTCGTCTTTAGGCCTGACGACCCCACCATACAGTTACTCTTTACGGATACATTACTTTGTAATAATAATAATAACAACAATAACAATAACAACAATAACAAGATGGGTTAGGACTTTATGCCCCTCAAATACGATATTTCTGTTTATTAACGTAGCTCTTTCAATTAAAATTATCGTAGACTTTGCAAAATTATCGTAGACTTTGCAAAATTATTGTAGTCTTTGCAAAATTGTCGTTTTAATATTGTCTCTCCAAAATACATTCAACAAACTGTCTCCGTTGCTGATGGTCTGTTGGTTCCAGTCGATGGTCTGATGGTTCCAGTCCATTTGTAGGCCTGCAAATGGAGATTCTTTGTGAGAATTCGCTGAAGGGAGCTTTCCGTTATTCCCAACAATTGTGAAACACAGCGAATTGACTTTCTCGGATTCTCGTCAACACTTTCGCGCACAATTGCCCATTTTCTAATCAGACAATCAGACCGCCTGAAACGAGAGTGCGCTGGTGTTTTGGTGTCTGCAATCGAAACCGTTGTATCAAATTTTATCAAGAACCATTTGATTAACTGTTGATTAATGTTAATTGATTGAATGTTGGTCAATTTAACTGTCTTATTAGGGCGTTACGTCGTCATGGAGCCGTGCAAAGCTTCAACACTGTTTTCACGTAACACTCACCGTGATTGTAATGTGTTTTCACAATAATTATTTGTTGTTCATTGCAAAGTGTTCCATGATAACTAACCTCAAAAAATATTGATTAACGAAGATGCCAACAATATTTCGCAATTTTAAACCGGAGTTCTTATTGAATAACCCTATAACATTATACTTGCCAGAGTGGTGGACACGTAATGGCTATGGAGACCAGCCATACGAATAATATCATGAAGAGAGCGAGTCTTCTGGACCGTCGCCTTCGGGTGTATTTGATCGGCTGTGTCACTGCAAAGTACCTGTCAATACTGATGGCACAAAGGCTTAATATAGAGGCAGTACACAAACAAACATCGGAGGACACCCATACGACACACAACACAGAGCCGAACTCCCATCTGCCTGTGAACAAATTACGGTATACTACTTAGCGCTCTTAGTGTTATTCTAATATAAACAGAAACATATTCGTGTACAGTGTAAGACAGGAATCAGGAGCATAAAAGTGAGTGTTATTCTAATATAAACAGAATCATATTCGTGTACAGTGTAAGACAGGAATCAGGAGCATAAATGTGAATGTTATTCTAATATAAACAGAAACACAGAATGATTCGTGTACAGTGTAAGACAGGAATCAGGAGCATAAATGTGAGTGTTATTCTAATATAAACAGAAACACAGAACGATTCGTGTACAGTGTAAGACAGGAATCAGGAGCATAAATGTGAGTGTTATTCTAATATAAACAGAAACGCAGAACGATTCATATACAGTGTAAGACAGGAATCAGGAGCATAAATGTTAATGTTATTCTAATATAAACAGAAACACAGAACGATTCATGTACAGTGTAAGACAGGAATCAGGAGCATAAATGTGAGTGTTATTCTAATATAAACAGAAACACAGAACGATTCATGTACAGTGTAAGACAGGAATCAGGAGCATAATAGTGAATGTTATTCTAATATAAACAGAAACACAGAACGATTCGTGTACAGTGTAAGACAGGAATCAGGAGCATAAAAGTGAATGTTATTCTAATATAAACAGAAACACAGAATGATTCGTGTACAGTGTAAGACAGGAATCAGGAGCATAAATGTGAGTGTTATTCTAATACGCGTATAAACAGAAACACAGAACGATTCGTGTAGAGTGTAAGACAGGAATCAGGAGCATAAATGTGAGTGTTATTCTAATATAAACAGAAACACAGAACGATTCATATACAGTGTAAGACAGGAATCAGGAGCATAAATGTGAATGTTATTCTAATATAAACAGAAACACAGAACGATTCATGTACAGTGTAAGACAGGAATCAGGAGCATAAAAGTGAGTGTTATTCTAATATAAACAGAAACACAGAACGATTCGTGTACAGTGTAAGACAGGAATCAGGAGCATAAATGTGAGTGTTATTCTAATATAAACAGAATCATATTCGTGTACAGTGTAAGACAGGAATCAGGAGCATAAATGTGAGTGTTATTCTAATATAAACAGAATCATATTCGTGTACAGTGTAAGACAGGAATCAGGAGCATAAATGTGAGTGTTATTCTAATATAAACAGAATCATATTCGTATACAGTGTAAGACAGGAATCAGGAGCATAAATGTGAGTGTTATTCTAATATAAACAGAAACACAGAACGATTCATGTACAGTGTAAGACAGGAATCAGGAGCATAAAAGTGAATGTTATTCTAATATAAACAGAAACACAGAACGATTCGTGTACAGTGTAAGACAGGAATCAGGAGCATAAATGTGAGTGTAATTCTAATATAAACAGAAACACAGAACGATTCATGTACAGTGTAAGGCAGGAATCAGGAGCATAAATGTGAGTGTTATTCTAATATAAACAGAAACACAGAACGATTCATTTACAGTGTAAGACAGGAATCAGGAGCATAAAATTGAATGTTATTCTAATATAAACAGAAACACAGAACGATTCATGTACAGTGTAAGACAGGAATCAGGAGCATAAATGTGAATGTTATTTTAATATAGACAGAAACACAGAACGTTTCATGTACAGTGTAAGACAGGAATGAGGAGCATAAAGGTGAGTGTTATTCTAATATAAACAGAAACATAGAACGATTCATGTACAGTGTAAGACAGGAATCAGGAGCATAAAGGTGAGTGTTATTCTTATATAAACATAACCACAGAACGATTCATGTACAGTGCAAGACAGGAATCAAGAGCATAAAGATGTTTAAAATATTTATAAATTGTGTTTATGCGTCTTTTCTTTTTGTAGGAAAGATTTGATGAGATATCAGCACAGAAATACAAATTGCCGGCAATTTAATGGAAGTTTAAATTTATAACAACTGAGATGCCGTTTTCTTCGAATCCGATTAAAAATAAAATTTGGAAAAACGAGTCATGCTTTTAGAGTAATCGACAGTGACTCATATCGTTTATGGACTTACTTTATCTCGATAAGTAGAATGATTTAAATGCGATATAGACCTATTCCGCGCGATACTCACTGTAAGAATTGTCGGTGATAATACGAATCAGTCCAAAATGTATCGATGAAAGCGTTATTTCGTATTTATATTCTCCAAAAGAAATTTTCATTTATTTCGAACGCAGTACGCTTAAGTTTTGATTCTTCATTTACGATACAAATTTTAGAAAAGTCGATTTTGAAAAATTATATATTTTATAGTTTTTTGTCGTTAGTTTCAGACATCGGATATTTTTGGGAAAATAATTGAATATGGTGAAGTTTATTTAATGTATCCGGCAATCGGTCGCACACAACAGAGTCGACGCTCTCTAAAAGCGCTTCGGGTACTTCGTGTTTCCAGCACCCGAAGGATTACTCCTACCTTTAATATGCACGAGTACAGCGACAGGCATCACGAACACACCGACTAACCAGTCTGCAACAGCCAATGACATGACGAAGCAATTAGTGACAGTGCGCAGGCGTTGCGTGGTGATGACTGCAGCGATGATGAGAGCATTTCCTACCTGAAACAAAATCACTCTTAAACATTCGTGTATCGAAGAGCATTAAGTATGCCTAATTAATACGCTAGTTACGTACGGCACTAAGCCAGCGACTCAGCGAGAAATCGACCATCCTTCCTGAAGACGCCGGTTAACAATATGCTGATCACTATTTAAAAACATTTTCCTTTGTGTCATTTTCCTAAATGATACAGGTCCGTTACGGTGCTGAGACCAGTGGGAAAGCCACCTTATTAATTTAACAGCTACCGAGGGCGTTAGGTACGCCGAGAAAAGAGGTCGATATTCACCCTTTCGGAGACCCAGAAGCTCTAACTCGATCTTTTTAATTTTAAAAATAAAAATATTTTGTAGTTTCTAAGTTCGTGTTCGGAATTAAATGAATTTAATAAATCAGACTAATTTATCGATTCTATCCACTCGAAATTGCTTCTACGCTGGGAAAATATTTAATAGATTAAAATTGACTTTTCTATTTTATAGTTATGGTTAAAGAGAAATTAACTGAATCACTTTCAGCGGCATCTTGATGACAGGAAGTAAAGAAATGAAGAAATACGATTCCGATTTGCTTTTAGTTCTTGTCAGCTAGTGCTGTTTGCTGTTTCTATTCGCCTTAGTAGAAAGTACTCGAGATATCGAGATGAAGCCCTAGATACGTAATTTTGTTCAATTAATTAGGCAACTACTCTGGTTTCGTATGAGGGTAGGCCTATCGTTTATGCTGAGAGTGTGCAGGAAACGAAGTCCTGTAATCCTGCGCGGATCAGGAATACGATGAGACTGCTTCAAATGCATATACGAAATTATACTTTTATACTGTACTGTAAAAACCCGTATCTGCTTGAACTACTGTTCCGACAGGAATGACCGGAGTGACGGGGCGGTTCAGTTGATACTCAGTAACGTAGTCCAAGGATCTCCAATTAACGACTCGCGGCTCGCATAGGTAAATGCAAGCGGGACAAATAATTAAGAAGCAATTCGGGAAAAATTTAAACAGTTTTAATTTTTTTTATTACAAATGATAATACATCATCTAGTAATATTTTTTATAACAATAGACTAAGTAATATAGCGTTTGACAATAATAATTAATGGATTATAGCCCTGTGGCTACCTCCAGCAAAATAAATCCCAATAAAATATTATACGTTCTATGTAACCGCCTTATTGATTTTGAGTCTTCCAACAATCTGCCAGCTTCGTGGTTGGAGTGTTGTTGAAGTCGTTCGATATGCTTCGCTGCGTTGTGCTTTGCAATTTCTCTGACTAGTCCACCTTCAAGTCCTTGTGCAAGTCGTCGTTTCTTACGTACCACGAAGCGTTTACTATGTTTCGGTGTACTTTATTTTGGAATCTTTTAATAACGTCTGAATTAGTCTTCTTGGTACAGCCCCAGAGTTCTATACCATAGGTCCAAACAGGTTTTATCACTTGTTGGTACAGCAACAGCTTGCTTTAAATGGATAGCTCCGAATTTCTTCCCAGTAACCATTGCATTTTCCGTATTTTAGATTTAGTTCATCCCTTCTTTTCTTGACGTGAGCTCTCCACCTCAATTTAGTATCAAATAGTATGTTTTATTATCGAATTCTCTTCGGCAAGAGCTTTTCAAATATTTTAGAGAACACTGGCAGCAATGATATTGGCCTGTATGAAGTTGTTTTATGTGGTGGGTTTCCCGGTTTAGAAATCATGATCTATGCAACCTTCCACTCCCTTGGTACTTATTTCAATCTAAATGTCGCATTGACAATATGCATTCTAATTCCTTTCTCAGGCAACTCTTCAATTATATTCCCTGTTATCAGATCATATCCAGGAGTTCTAACAAACAGATTTTTAAATTAAACACGCAACGTAAAAAATAGTACCAGTCTAGTTTTAGTTCCGACCTTGTGACTATGGAATATCATTGGTATAGTTGCTAATAGTAGAGCCGCCTCGGTGGTTTTTTTTTTTGTCGTAAGTGTGTGTTAGACACGGGTTCCGCGAGAGATGTCTAAATCCTCTCAATAGGTGCAGCTAGTACCCCCTTGCGAGGTACTTTTAAATGGGAAACACACACGCGCGCACGCACGCGCGCGCACACACACACACACACACACACACACACACACACACACACACACACACACACACATATATATATATATATATATATATATATATATCATATATGTTAAGCCGCCTCGGTGGCCTAGTTGATAGCGTACTAGGCTTTCACCCCGAGGACCCGGGTTCGATTCCCGGCGAGGGCTTGGCATTTTCATACGCTATAAATCATCCCACCGTCTGCATTAGCCCAGGTGTGCACAATAGTCGGACGTTAAACACAAAAAAAACTGATAGTAGCATTTATGCATGTTAAAGTTACAATCTCAAATCTTAGACACAGTTTTAAAAACCTTATAAGCATAACAAATATGGTAGAAAGCATGTGTGAACATAAAAAGAAACTAGTTGAAAAAAATATACAAAGCTGTTGTGGATGCTGAAGATTAAAAACCGATAGTTTTGTTGCATTATCCCTCGGGATAGAACCTGGACGTAATTGAACCACATTATCCTGTACCTGAACTCCCTGATGATCCGCTATGAAATAGTGCGTTCACAGTTGGTCTTACATTTCACCTGAACTCTTTAAATCTTAAACTTCAAGGTGAAAACTTCTTTCACCACGCTGTTATTGAAGTTTACAATTTTTCTACTTAAGATGATCGCAGCGCCCGGATGTCTTGCGTATGCGATGGAAGCCGATTTTAAAAATGGAACAGTATCGAGATAATTTTGTATATCTTTGGAATATATTTCGTCATAATAAATGGCATTAAAACGAACGAATTATATTTTGAATGAATTTTATATTTAATTTGAAATTACATTGAAAACAAGAAAATGAAACCTGACCGCCTTCGAATTCGTTTTTGTATTTTTAATACATTTTAAAATGCTAACTTAAGCAGATTTAAACTCTGATTACAACGTACAATAGTGAAATCGAATTAAAAATTAAATTAGATAAAAGAATTACTTCTTCAAGATTTTGATTTAAATAGTCTACAATTAACTTAGAGTTATTCTTAGTCGATTTGACATATTTGCTGTTATCGCTAACTTGAAGAAGCTCCCCCAAAAGCTTGTAAATCCCAAAGCACGGTGTACTAAAAATAAGGGGCATAGGCATAGTTTCGTTTATCGTTCTAAAAACAAACGAAACTTTTTTTAATAAATCGTTTAAGTAACGAATAATATTTAATCGAACTACCGGTTAGATTCACTTTCAAGATTTATTGAACTCTAATCGGTTTTATTAAAAAACAAGAAAATATGAAGATAAACACATTAATTTCACTTTTTATTCACGTTTCTCGAAATTCTGGAGAGATATTGCGCTGTGCGAATTATCAAATATTGGAAATTAACGCGTACAAGTTTTTTCAACGATTTTCAAGATTTGTTGTTTATTCATATAAAAAAAATTACAGTCGTACGTTTTTTTGTTACGATTAATTAGAATCTTTGTTCGCAATTAATTGAACTTCAAATTCAATTTGCGTATTTTCGCTCGCTTCATTTCGTGAAAAAAGCGGCGAAGAAATCTTTTCTCTAAAAATGGCGTGAGTCGAAAAAGTTTGGATATCACCGGCGCATACGCTACACCTTATGTAATATTTAGAGAAGATTGGAAAATGTAAATTGTATGGATTCTCTGTGCGGGAAAACGAATGCTTTCAAATACTCTATAAGAGAAAGTTTGCGCGACGTTTCTTCGCCATTTACTCATTTATCGACGAATTTTGTGAAATTCTCTTTCTGTACTGTAATTTAGGTGTTGGTTACGAACGCGTAAGTTAACCCACCGTATAAATATAACTCGATCTTTACAGTGAAATACACACGCAAATCTTACATATTCAACTAGAAATTCCCCAACTTTATCCTAAACGTAGCAATGCGTATATTACCACTCATTACGGGATGTTAACAAGCACATATCGAGAACAAGTAGGCCTACTGCATGGAGTGGCAGACTATCCCTAGTTGTTATATCCACAATGTAGCAATGCGTATATTGCCACTCATTACGGGATGTTAACAAGCACAACAAAATCACCTATCGATCACCATCACAATAAATATCGAGAACAAGTAGGCCTACTGCATGGAGTGGCAGACTATCCCTAATTGTTTTATCCTCAATGTAGCAATGCGTATATTACCACTCATTACAGGATGTAACAAGCACATATCGAGAACAAGTAGGCCTACTGCATGGAGTGGCAGACTATCCCTAGTTGTTTTATCCTCAATGTAGCAATGCGTATATTACCACTCATTACAGGATGTAACAAGCACATATCGAGAACAAGTAGGCCTACTGCATGGAGTGGCAGAATGTCCCTAGTTGTTATATCCTCAATGTAGCAATGCGTATATTACCACTCATTACGGGATGTAACAAGCACATATCGAGAACAAGTAGGCCTACTGCATGGAGTGGCAGACTATCCCTAGTTGTTTTATCCTCAATGTAGCAATGCGTATATTGCCACTCATTACGGGATGTTAACAAGCACAACAAAATCACCTATCGATCACCATCACAATAAATATCGAGAACAAGTAGGCCTACTGCATGGAGTGGCAGACTATCCCTAATTGTTTTATCCTCAATGTAGCAATGCGTATATTACCACTCATTACAGGATGTAACAAGCACATATCGAGAACAAGTAGGCCTACTGCATGGAGTGGCAGAATGTCCCTAGTTGTTATATCCTCAATGTAGCAATGCGTATATTACCACTCATTACGGGATGTAACAAGCACATATCGAGAACAAGTAGGCCTACTGCATGGAGTGGCAGACTATCCCTAGTTGTTTTATCCTCAATGTAGCAATGCGTATATTGCCACTCATTACGGGATGTTAACAAGCACATATCGAGAGCAAGTAGGCCTACTGCATGGAGTGGCAGACTATCCCTAGTTGTTTTATCCTCAATGTAGCAATGCGTATATTACCACTCATTACGGGATGTTAACAAGCACATATGGAGAGCAAGTAGGCCTACTGCATGGAGTGGCAGACTATCCCTAGTTGTTTTATCCTAAACGTAGCAATGCGTATATTACCACTCATTACGGGATGTTAACAAGCACATATCGAGAGCAAGTAGGCCTACTGGATGGAGTGGCAGACTATTCCTAGTTGTTTTATCCTCAATGTAGCAATGCGTATATTACCACTCATTACGGGATGTTAACAAGCACATATCGAGAGCAAGTAGGCCTACTGCATGGAGTGGCAGACTATCCCTAGTTGTTTTATCCTCAATGTAGCAATGCGTATATTGCCACTCATTACGGGATGTTAGCAAGCACATATCGAGAACAAGTAGGCCTACTGCATGGAATGGCAGACTATCCCTAATTGTTTTATCCTCAATGTAGCAATGCGTATATTGTCACTCATTACGGGTTGTTAACAAGCACATATCGAGAACAAGTAGGCCTACTGCATGGAGTGGCAGAATATCCCTAGTTGTTTTATCCTAAACGTAGCAATGCGTATATTACCACTCATTACGGGATGTTAACAAGCACATATCGAGAGCAAGTAGGCCTACTGCATGGAGTGGCAGACTATCCCTAGTTGTTTTATCCTCAATGTAGCAATGCGTATATTACCACTCATTACGGGATGTAACAAGCACATATCGAGAACAAGTAGGCCTACTGCATGGAGTGGCAGAATATCCCTAGTTGTTTTATCCTAAACGTAGCAATGCGTATATTACCACTCATTACGGGATGTTAACAAGCACATATCGAGAGCAAGTAGGCCTACTGCATGGAGTGGCAGACTATCCCTAGTTGTTTTATCCTCAATGTAGCAATGCGTATATTACCACTCATTACGGGATGTAACAAGCACATATCGAGAACAAGTAGGCCTACTGCATGGAGTGGCAGACTATCCCTATATCCTCAATGTAGCAATGCGTATATTACCACTCATTACGGGATGTTAACAAGCACATATCGAGAACAAGTAGGCCTACTGCATGGAGTGGCAGACTATCCCTAGTTGTTTTATCCTAAACGTAGCAATGCGTATATTACCACTCATTACGGGATGTTAACAAGCACATATCGAGAACAAGTAGGCCTACTGCATGGAATGGCAGACTATCCTTAGTTGTTTTATCCTCAATGTAGCAATGCGTATATTGTCACTCATTACGGGTTGTTAACAAGCACATATCGAGAACAAGTAGGCCTACTGCATGGAGTGGCAGAATATCCCTAGTTGTTTTATCCTCAATGTAGCAATGCGTATATTGTCACTCATTACGGGATGTTAACAAGCACATATCGAGAACAAGTAGGCCTACTGCATGGAGTGGCAGACTATCCCTAGTTGATATTGAACAGTCGATTGCTGGTTCTGTTTTACCAATTTCAATTATAATCGAAAGTGTTATTTTTTGCATTTATTGTTTAAATATTTGGTCGATTTGTCTTTGTTTATTACTTGTATAGAATAAACACATTTGAAATTGAATTCGTAATCAATATTAAACATTATAAGTACATATTGTTCGTACCCTGTCATTTTTAATTATCTACCCCTGTTTATACGCTTAAAACACTTCGTTGTTTCTCTGGAATATTAGTCGCACTCTTTTGGCTTTTTGTATTGTGACCGGCGATATTTGCAATATCGTCCGTGATGTATTAAACATTACAGTCGAGTAAACTGTTCTATCAAGTGACATCGTATTCATTAAAAGCGAAATAACAAATCATTTCAAAAGTGAATTTCATAAAATAAAGTATAAGTATTTGTTCTTGATGCACTACTTTAGCCTTTAAATATTGCCCTGACACTTTCGAATTACCAGTGTATTTAAGAATCTGTAACCAAATTATTGATCGAATGATCAGAATTTATATGAAGACTTTATATGAAGACAAAAAGCCGAAAAGTCTGTGTCATATATAATTTCTTCAGACGTTGCTCACAGTCTATAAGACGACTCAACTCGCATTACAAGTCAATGAATTGAACTTGAAATAAAAGAAATTTACATAGCCTATATGAAGGGCATAACTCGCATTACAAGTCAATGAATTGAACTTGAAATAAAAGAAATTTACATAGCCTATATGAAGGGCATAACTCGCATTACAAGTCGCTGAATCGAACTTGAAATAAAAGAAATTACATAGCCTATATGAAGACTCATAACTCGCATTACAAGTTACTGAATCGAACTTAAAATAAAAGAAATTTACATAGCCTATAAGACGACTCATAACTAGTATTACAAATTGATAAATCAAACTTGAAATAATAGAAATTTACATAGCCTATATGAAGACTCATAACTCGCATTACAAGTTACTGAATCGAACTTAAAATAAAAGAAATTTACATAGCCTATAAGACGACTCATAACTAGTATTACAAATTGATAAATCAAACTTGAAATAATAGAAATTTACATAGCCTATATGAAGACTCATAACTCGCATTACAAGTTACTGAATCGAACTTAAAATAAAAGAAATTTACATAGCCTATATGAAGACTCATAACTCGCATTACAAGTCAATGAATCACACTTGAAATAAAATAAATGTACATAGCCTATATGAAGACTCATAACTCGCATTACAAGTCAGTGAATCAAACTTGAAATAAAAGAAATTTACATAGCCTATATGAATACTCATAACTCGCATTACAAGTCAATGAATCGAACTTGAAATAAAAGAAATTTACATAGCCTATATGAAGACTCATAACTCGCATTACAAGTCAATGAATCGAACTTGAAATAAAAGAAATTTACATAGCCTATATGAATACTCATAACACGCATTACAAATCAATGAATTAAACTTGAAATAATTGAAATTTACATAGCCTATATGAAGACTCATAACTCGCATTACAAGTCAGTGAATCAAACTTGAAATAAAAGAAATTTACATAGCCTATATGAATACTCATAACTCGCATTACAAGTCAATGAATCG
>CM040182.1:67845870-67860870 GCA_022606455.1 Callitettix versicolor | reverse complement strand
TATATTAATTGTACCCAATAAATAATCAATTAAAAACCAATAGATCAGGATAAAAAATTATAAGTAAATTAAAACCGTAAATTAAATAAATAAAATTGAAAAAAATGTCGTAGGATTAAAAGTTAAGTTTTTAAATGTTCAGAAGGTTAAATTAAGGAAAAAAGCAGAATAAAAAAATAAACAAAATGCGTATTTTAAAATTTGTAGCGTAAATCAAAAAAAAAGATTATAAAGTCAGATGTTCGACTCAGGCATTAAACAGACGCCAGGCCATAGTTTGAAGTTGTTCGGGGAGGGATACTAGTGGATAGGCACAACAAGCCACGTGCAGATAAACTGATTTTTTAAGTTAATTTAAATAATCCTGTATTCGATCTAGAAAGACAAAAAACAATCAGTGTTGAAAAATAATTAAAAAGTGTAACAAAAGTAAGGTATACAACTTAAAACATTTACATTCAAATCGATTTCATATGAGACGTGTCGATTTTGTTCGTCTCAACACACACACACACACACACACACACACACACACACACACACACACACACACACACACACACACACACACACACACACACACACACACACACACACACACACACACACACACACACACACACACACACACACACACACACACACACACACACACACACACACACACACACACACACACACACACACACACACACACACACACACACACACACACACACACACACACACACACACACACACACACACACACACACACACACACACACACACACACACACACACACACACACACACACACACACACACACACACACACACACACACACACACACACACACACACACACACACACACACACACACACACACACACACACACACACACACACACACACACACACACACACACACACACACACACACACACACACACACACACACACACACACACACACACACACACACACACACACACACACACACACACACACACACACACACACACACACACACACACACACACACACACACACACACACACACACACACACACACACACACACACACACACACACACACACACACACACACACACACACACACACACACACACACACACACACACACACACACACACACACACACACACACACACACACACACACACACACACACACACACACACACACACACACACACACACACACACACACACACACACACACACACACACACACACACACACACACACACACACACACACACACACACACACACACACACACACACACACACACACACACACACACACACACACACACACACACACACACACACACACACACACACACACACACACACACACACACACACACACACACACACACACACACACACACACACACACACACACACACACACACACACACACACACACACACACACACACACACACACACACACACACACACACACACACACACACACACACACACACACACACACACACACACACACACACACACACACACACACACACACACACACACACACACACACACACACACACACACACACACACACACACACACACACACACACACACACACACACACACACACACACACACACACACACACACACACACACACACACACACACACACACACACACACACACACACACACACACACACACACACACACACACACACACACACACACACACACACACACACACACACACACACACACACACACACACACACACACACACACACACACACACACACACACACACACACACACACACACACACACACACACACACACACACACACACACACACACACACACACACACACACACACACACACACACACACACACACACACACACACACACACACAAGCGCGCTAGCCGTGTTAATTTTAGTGCATACAATTAATTTTAAAGTTTAAAGTGCTAATTCAGTACTTTGATGAAATTAATTCAGAACATATGAAGATTTTAATCGAAGTATCGCTGTTACTTAAGTTTTACCGGCAAAATTATAGTCTCAGCAAAACTTGATGTTCTTTTTTACTCAAAGTCGAAATGTGAAAGGATTGTGCTTTACAGTAATATACAACCCTTGTGTTTTTATAATTACTTTGTGAAACAATTTATATGTGTACTGCAAAAAGTCTATAAGTTTATAGACACTGATATTAAAGAACTGGTGACTCCGCGTGACCAGTTCTCGGTGTCCTGGGTTTTTTTTTTCAGTGCAGATTGACAAAGAACTTATTAAATTACTTTTTCTAATTAAAGGATGTCTAATTTTATCGTTCTACTGCTCTAAAGGATTCGTAATTTCTATTTCCTAACTTATTTCATGCACTCGTAAAACACAAAAACTTGACAGCAGTAAATACGGTCGAACCGGCGAATACAACACCTAGAGAAACTACAATATAAAGAATGAAACGCTATTTTAGTATTTTTCAAAGAAAAGTCTATGCAGTTTTTGTATAAGCGTGCCTATTTTTAACGACCTTCTGTAAAGGGATAAATTTACTTACAACAAATACACAGCAGATTCAACAAAACATCGATCCAGTTGCTCCCATCTCAAGATCTCAGACACAACGATAGCTAAAGAGCTGGGATTTTGCAAGGTCCAATAATATACTATAGGCCTATTGATATGAGTAATGATAATAATAAGAAGACAAAAGAGCAGGCCAGTGAAAATGAAAAACAGTACTACTTTTATTACCCGTAGGTAGCCTAATTTAATAACTGTTCGTTTTATACTAAATGAAATTCCATGTGGTAGCGATAAAAAAATAACAGTTTATTTAAGTCACTGATTTCTCGCGAAGACCCGCCTACTTTCCTATTCGAATATAGCCCTACAACCTTACTACTGTAAGCGTAACGTTCTTACCGAAATCTAGGAGAGAATTATTGAACTATAACGTTGTAGTATTGCCATTCTGATGATTGTTTTATTCATAAAAATAGTTTTAAAGTATATTTTTTCATGTAAACGTTTTTTTGATGACAAATTCTTCACTGAAAAAGTATCTGAAATCAAATAACAAATATACTTATGTAAGATAATGACGATTTTTCATAGTTTTGTGTTGTTTATAGAACGATAAAGTATAAGTTCTCAACTTCAGAAATTTTCCGGTTTCCGAATGACTACAAGTGAGCCGGCTAATAAGTGCTGGGAGGACCGATGCCACTAGGTGTCCAGACGTATCATTAATTCATACTTAAAATTACAGGACTATAATCAATTTGTAACCACATACCTGACCATAATCATGCATGAACCCAACACCTTAGTGGTAACCATGTTCTCCCTTTTTGTATTTATTTATTTTTGATTTTTCTATAAGATTTAGCCCTTTATATGCAGTGTCGAAACTTGCGAGGGGGCGAGGACTATTCCTTTGGGGTGGCAAATGGTTAATATTAAACATAATTCATAATTTGTAACGAAATATTGTAAAGTAAAAGTATTGTCGTAAGGATGTAAATTATTAATTTTATTGAATTATCTCAAGATTTTTGTTGGTGTTTTACACCAAGATCCCACATATAAACCAGGAATGTATTAAGAGATTAAAATTAATTGTATTTATATGACAATCACTATTCCTTGTATACCGGCAATTAAATTTTTACAACTTTATGTACCTTTTTCTCACAAACTATAAGAGATATTGCCTTGATTTCCTTTCTGTATAAAACAATCAATATACTTGCATAAATGGAATTAAATGTATTAAAATATCATTTAAATTTTGAGAATAAATAGATTAAAACACAATATTTTTAATATTATTTTCAAAAATTAATTGGGAAAAATATAATGTACTACGGTTTGTTGTAAATAAAACATTTTAGTTTCACTTATGTACAAAGGTAGTCTATCATTTTCTATCGGCAAACGTAAGCTACATACAGTGTACTAAAACCGACAGCACTTTTAAACATTTGGTTCCAATTTTGAAATATTGAGCGATGTACAATTTTCTAATTTCATTTTATATGAGCATTACTGCGCGCACTTAGGATATGATTTTTTAATTTTTTTATTTGATTCACATACGATTCTGTTCAAACTAGACTGTTTTAAATACGGTAATGATATGTTTGTTTAATAAGTAAAGTGTCATTAAAATGTATATTTATATGACAAAAGTTAAGTGAATAAAGATTTTATGGTTTTTTCCGTCAGTAAAGTTGTGTCGGCCAAAAAATTATTGAATGAAATGATTTTATCGTTTATTTATTTTTCTAAGATCATTGAACGAAAATAATTGACGTAAAGAAATATAATTTCAAAAACAAAAAAGCAAACATTAAAAATCGTATTCCTTTGAAACATGAAAGAAGTTACATCAACTTAAAATTGTAGGTTAATGTGAAACTTTCTGAAAATAGAATAATTGGAAATATGCTCCAGAACTAATGATTGGTAGACATTTCATTGGCCAGAGCTGGATCTTATCACATTACAAGACTAACAGAAATTTTACTAGAACCATTAGTTAGCATTGCAAGAGCAGAGCAGGCATAATATAAAACAAAGTAAACTCTAATTGGACTATGGCATACCCTTCGCTTTAATATAACAGTGAAATGTTACTGGGTTAACTTGTAAATAATGTAACATTATTTTTTAAGGGAAACAATAGTAATTTTTGGACAGGTTTGCTATTAAAAGGTAAGCCTCAAAAACAACCTTTAACAAACTTATTTCAAATTAATATGTTTGATGAAATCTTATTCAAACAGGAGATTTATTTTATATTGTTTTTGTTAGAATAATACTAACGATTCGAGGAACAGTAAAATTGGCATAATATTCTTGATAATTTTAATATTTACTCTTCCGCGACAGCGTTTTGACCCACTCGTAACTGCTTCGCCAATATGTTAATAACGGCATTTCAGTTTTACGAGTTTAGGTTTTACCACAAAGGCCGCTCGAATAGTTCACATTTTCAATTGGAATTAGTCAATAATGTAAGTAAATATTATCTCAAAAACATAAAGACTAACTTTAAAAATCTTTTCTCGTTGTAGCATTAAAAATCCTTTGTGATCCATAACATTCTGAAAACAGATCAAACTCAAAACAGGTTGTAGAACTAATAACTGGCAGACGATGCACGGTACCGAGCCTAGGCCTTACGTTGATGGCTGCTCGAATAGTTTACATTTTCAATTAGTTAATAATGTAAGTAAATATGATTTTAAAATCATAATCACAAACTTCAAAATCGCTTTAGAAAAACGAACGACGTAACACAAACTGAAAATCGTCAATTAATAATGTGATCGTTTAACTTTTTTGATAACCGTCATTTAAAAAAAAATATTACTTCACCAACTTCATTTGAAATTTTATTATTGAAGTTGAATTTTATTACATTGCAATACTAAAAGAGTTTTACTACAATAAATAGTTAGCATTGCAGGCGCAGAGTAGGCAATACGTTAAACAATTAATTGTAAACTCTCGGTGGACTATTCCATACTCCGCTCTAATATAACGGCGAAGTGTTACTGTACATATTGAAAAAAAAAGAAAGGATTACATTTACAGATTATTTTTTGGACAGGCTTGCCCTTAAAAGGTAAGCCTCAAAAACAACCTTAAACAAACTTATTTAAATTTAATATGTTTGTTCAAATCTTATTCAAACAGGAGTTTTTTTTTGTATTGTTTTTGTTTGAATAATACTAACGATTCGAGGAACAGTAAAATTCGCATAATATTCTTATTTATTTGAATATTTACTCTTCCGCGACAGCGTTTTGACGCACGCGTAACCGCTTCGCCAATATGTTAATGAAATATTTTTAAAAACTGATACCGGTCCCACGTTAATGGAAATTTTATGCTTTTTTCAAAAACATAGACAAATTAAAATTTTTTTTTTCTTAAAGGACACTGGATTAGGGTTGTAAACAAAGATAGGCGCCAATTTACCAATGTAAACAAAATGTAGGTACCAACCTAAAAATGTAAACAAAGGTATGCGTTAAATCTAACAATGTAAACTAAGATAAGGGCTAAATGTAATATAATTAAACAAAGGTATGATATAATTGAATATATAATGCGCGCCTGCTGTGTGCGCGCGTACGTGAATGCCGGAGTTGGGGACATCTCGGACCTGGACCCGTCGCTAGATAAGAGGATGCTGTCGCCGATTATATAATGAACGACTTACCGTTTATACGCTAGAGGTGTGAACCGTAAACGAAAGCGAACCAGCTATTTACTAAATCGTTTATTATTAATTTAAGATGTGCTTTAGGCTAAATTAAATAATGTTTAGATTAATTGAATTAGTCATTTTCAATATGGCGATGCCGCAATTTTGTCAAACGCGTTGACCGAATATTTCGAGATTTGGTACCAATATGGCTTGTATAAATCCCGAATGTATTGATTTGCAGTTAGGGGAAAACAAAAGGAATAAAGTAATGATATACCAAAAAAAAAGCACAAAAATAAGAACTAGTTAGCAATAAGGGAAATGTTATTGTTTAATTTGTACATGCAAAACGTTTTACTTCCAACGTAATAAGAAACATATTATAAAATGCATAATTTGTAATAACTTATAGATATAAAAATTACAAGAAAATATTGTTCTATTATTGAAAACAATCGAATGTTTATTATTAAACGCACGAAGATATGACTTGACTGTTCTGCATTTGGTTTGCCAGTGTTTGTTACGCAGGTTGACCGATTGTTTTGAAATTTGTCACGAAAGTGTCTTGAATAAATAACAAACGACGTAGGTGTTTTTCCTATTCACTTCCGTTTCAAGATGGCGATCTCTGATTTAACGATGAATGGTGTTTCTGGCTGAACAGCTGGTCCCGTCGTAATTTTGACCACTTCAAGCGAAAAAAGCATACAATTTACAGTAAAGTTGGACCAGTAACATTTTTCGTAAATATTATGCTTCAAGGAAAAATGTGCTAGCGCTATCAAGGAGGGTAATTAAGAATATACTGCATATACTGTTCTTCGAATTACTAGTGATTATTACTTTTTTAAAAGGAAATATCAGTTCCTTCTTTTGTGGAAAATAGTCTACAAACTATAAATATGAAAAATCAACATGTTGATATCTTTCATAGTTTCTGAGAAAAAGGTATATACGTTAACATGTAAGGCATAGGGCCGATTGGTCCCCTTAAAAAGGTAGCATATTTGTTTTTATGATTTTGACCGTTAATTTCGAATAATTAACATTCACTTTTTACATACGATTAACTTATATCTCCTTTCGCTCGGTCAGTAATGTTTATTTATTTTTGGTGTTTAACGTCCGACTATTGTGCAAACTTGGGCTAATGCAGACGATGGGATGATTTATTATAGCGTATGAAAATGCCAAGCCCTCGCCGGGAATCGAACCCGGGTCCTCGGTGTGAAAGCCTAGTACGCTGTCCACTAGGCCACCGAGGCGGCTCAGTAATGTAGTAATTTTGATGCAAAATCAAGTATTTAAATTACCAACCAGCGTAATGTTAACTACGTATTATTATTTTTCTTTGATTAGGATTATGACCTATTCTTCCCGTCAGTGGTCTATCAACTCACCTCATAAAGGCTACCGCGGTTTCGAAACTTTATAGTTTCATCTTCAGGCCATACAAAATGTTAAATCCCTCTGTCGAAGTCGTCACAAAGTCAAACAAAACATTAAAACATACATTACAAACACTAAGCACAATTACACATTTAAAGTATTCATCATTAAAATTCGGCATTCCGGAATGTAACGACGTACGAGTCGCGTGTGTAGCTTGGCCAAGCCGAATTTTAATGATGAATATTTTTAATGTGTAATTGTGCTTAGTGTTTGTGATGTATGTTTTAATGTTCTGTTTGACTTTGTGACGACCTCGACAGAAGGATTTAACATTTTGTATGGCCTGAAGATGAAACTATAAAGTTTCGAAACCGCGGTAGCCTTTATGAGGTGAGTTGATAGACCACTGACGGGAAGAATAGGTATATAATCCTAATCATTTGAATATGTGGTCCGGTGGCTATGTTACAATAACGAAAATATTTTTCTTTGCCTAACTTATAGAAATTATAACATTAACCTAGTTCCTGTCTAAAACGAGAAACGATTTCGTAATCGACCCATCGAAATGAGTTAAATCTATTTTCTTCGCTTTCAACAAAATCAATAAACCCGAGGTACCACTAAATATTGTACCAGAGTATCGAGTTTAGGGTTTTCGGGGTATACGGCAAATGTCACGATTATTTTTATCGTATCACGACACCCACTCGTGGACCTTGTCGGCCTTATTGAATTTGAAATAATTCTTTTTAAGACAAATGGTAATTTACGGTACAGAATACCACGCTACATTTTATTAAGATAAAATTTTTATTAATTAATTAATTAAATTTAATTTTAAAAATTTTATTAAGATAAAATTATGTTTGATATCTTAATTTTTAGGTCTTGTATGTGGGAATGTAGTAAGTTTTGAAGCGGTAGCTTCTTATACCGCGTTGTGCACTTTGTATTTGTGCGTTGTGCACTTTGTAGTATTGTAAAGGAGTGATTCGGTTTCATCGAGTATTCTTACGAAGCGTAAGTAACGCGAGTAGGGGAAGTATTACACAGACCCCCTCCAGCTCTAAGCTCTTCTCCTTTCTTTCGTCTGCCGGTCCCGACTGAGTTGGTCGCGCGCGTATGTATGTTTTGTGCCTGTATGTACATACAACGTGCATGCTTCTCTCTATATCTTTCTTTTCTCTCTTTCTCTCCATTTTTCTTCTTCTCATGTTCCCGTCTCGCACGAATGTAATAATGTGTACATTGTGTATATTGCCACCAGCAACAGTTCAATAGTATACGGTTTATATTCAGTAATAACACATGCATTTTATTTTATTTTTCTTATATTCTCGAGACGTTAAATATATATATATATATATATATATATATATATATATATATATATATATATACATTTTTTGGGAGTTAGGCCCACACTGGAGCACATTCAGTCATTTGTGAGGTCTCATCTTCTTGGCGCGTTGTTCCTCCCAATACCTCTTCAGCCTTTGTGATCTCCTTTTCCTAAGTTCTTCTGAGATTGCCATGCCCTTTTGGTCGCTTGCTTTTCTAAAGTTGAGTTTCATTTCCTTCTCCTTGAGTATGGCTTTCTCCTCCCCATTCCTCAACTGTTCCTCGGTTATCCCTTGGTCTTCCAGGTCTTGTACTATCTCCTTGAGCCAATTATTTTTTATCTTTTTGCTCAACTGGTAGTTCAGTAATTTCTTGGTGAGCCTTTCTTCTGGGAGTCTGATCAGGTGTCCGTAAAATACCAGGCGTTTCTTTCTGAATACGTCGATAAGTTGTTCGTTCTCCTTGTACACCAGTGCTCCAGGAAGCAGCCTGTGGTTGCCGTTCACTATGTGTTTCTTGTTGATGATCGTTCTTAGTATTCTTCTTT
This sequence comes from Callitettix versicolor, assembly GCA_022606455.1. Classification (NCBI taxonomy): domain Eukaryota; kingdom Metazoa; phylum Arthropoda; class Insecta; order Hemiptera; family Cercopidae; genus Callitettix; species Callitettix versicolor. Next base: position 67,851,356 of record CM040182.1, on the reverse strand, counting down.
CCATTCTCTGGAGTTCCTCAGTCCTGTTCCGGCTTCTCAGGTTAAACAGCGTTTCTGCCGCGTACACCACTGCTGGCCTCGTCACTGTGTTGTAATGTCTGATTTTTGACTTTATGGATAGCGATTTTTTTTTTTAGGTGTTCCATGTTAATTTTGACGCCGTCCTTAGTTCGGCTGTTCTGTTATCTATTGCAGTTTTCTCGCTATTATTTCTGGTGATAGTTTCTCCCAGACACTTGAACTTGTCGACAATTTTTATCCGTTCGCCTCCGATCTTCATATACCTCTGTACTGTCCTCCTTGTCGGCGTCACTTCCGTTTTTTCGAAGGAAAAGGAGGCCAACTTTTCCTGCGATGTTTTTCAGTGACTCGATCTGTTCGTTAAATATATTATATTTATATTTTCTATATTTAACGCTGATTTTTTTTTCTATATATAAAATTTTCTATATTTAACAGAAGTTATATTAATAAGCTAACGCTTCTTCCAACAGTCCAACGACTGTACCATTTTTAAAAAATATTTTGTCTGTCTCTTTTGCTTTTAAAGATATGGGCGGGAAAATACAAAGCAAAACATGTACACAAAATATAAAACGCGGACCACATTCCTATGTACAGTACCTTCAAACATAATTTTATCTTAACAAATAGTGGAGTAATTTGTATCGTTATTATACCAGTCTTAACCCTAGAATGAAAGGGCAAAAAAAAGTTACGTAAGTGGCCGGGCCCCAAGTCGGTCTGACAGACCCAAGAATTAAAAAATCTATAAATAATTTCAAATTATTTTTATTGATCAAAAAATGTTCTTATATGAAACCTTGAAGTGTTTTTAGTAGTGTAACACTAGTTTAACAAAATAATATTGCGCCCAAATAATGGTATAAAAAAACTAAGTAATCTTGTACATTTTTAACAAAAAATTACATGATTTTTTAAAAATAAATAAGGTAAGAATTTTTAAATTTTGATTGGGTTTAGTTTTACCTAGTATATAAAGAATGATTTTAAGGAAAAAATATTAAGAATTAATTAAAATACAAAAATAATATTTTTTTGGAAAGGACAAATAAATTAATTTTTACAGCAATCGCTACGCAACATTTCCCTGTGGTTAAGACATAACCAAATTTTACACTCTGCAAAAGTATTTTGTTTTGCTGTCTTTACACATTGAACATCTTCCACGCTTTCCTGGAGCAGGGTCCTTTTTAGGTTGAGCTTCATATCCAGAAAATTTAGTTGCTAACTGCCGAATCTCTCGTGGGAGGTTGTTTTGCTGAGCTCGCACGGTCAAGTAGGGTTGCAGCATCTGTTTCGACAAGTTCGTGTCAACAACAAAAGCACTGCGCTTATATTTGTTTAAACTTGTCAATAGTATTAAAATAAACAAAGTAAAAATTAAAAACAGTTCTAAAACACAAATCCTGCTGTCAGACAAAGTAACGAGAGCGGATGGGCTGGATCTGACAGATCCACAAGATATTCAAACACGTGACAACTGATGACTGAACAAACATGCTGAATTGACAAACATGCAACTGTAGCGCATTCTGTAGATTATTTTAGGAAGGTACAGCGAGAGTCAATGACCTTGAAACTAACGTAATGGTTTTACAGACAGTCAATAGAGTTAAAAATAGGACATATAAAAAGATATTTAAGCTGTTTAACATGTTTTATTTAAAGTAATTACTTTAGTATTCAATTAAGAGATATCCACTAGCGAAAGATTAAGTTTCTTATGATAAACTACGACTTCACACAATTTTTAAAGGCACTATAATGTGAGTCACTGCTGTTTACTCACTGGAGCATGCTACATACAACGCCATGGGTGACGTCATTGCTCTTTGTCACCTTTAGTGTTCATGGGCATTTAAGTGCGTTATCACAATCTCATAATCATCATATCAACTATTAATGTAATGATTGTAGCGATCCGTTTGTTTAAGCATCCATGTATGGCAGCCTTTTATGTCAATGTATGGTGGACTTTTGCGATTCGTAAGTTTAGGTTAGGTGTTGTCGATTTTCTTAAAAAATCACGATATTTTTAAATATTTGTATTCGTGTCTTCGTAAAAAACCGAGTTAGTTTTATAAGTCGTTTCTATTGTTTTCATTATTCCTTTATGTAGGCCTATTTAACCAGTTTAGTAATACAGAATAGCAACATAAATATAACACTACAATCCGCTGCATAGATGGTGAACCATCTGTACGCAGACTGGATATACAAAAAATTTGGATATTATAGCTCAAAACTAACTTATAACTAAGAAACTTAACTAATAGTATATTTAAAAGAACATTTTTTTCCTTTTTCAGTTTTAGCATGATTTTCAATAATAATTTTCATTGTTTACACAAATAGTTTATCTTTTATTTTAAATTTAATGTTTGCAGTTGTTAGTATATTGTTTAAATTCTTAGTCTGTATCTGTGACTTCTGTTCAACTTGTTATAATAAAATGATGCGTTGTAATTGTGTTATCTGCGTCCATTTCCTTTTATACTTTTGGTAACAAGATACTGAATATAGTATTCTTATCTATTTCAGTGAACTTATTTTTTTAGTTCTATAATGATAGTTTATACATTCTCCCGGCAGGGGGTGCAGACTAGCTGCACCTATTGAGAGGATTTAGACGTCCCTCGCGGTACCCTAGTTTAACACACACTTAGACTTGCAACACTTAAGACTTTAACACTTTACACTCGCATTACTAGGGAGGCGGTAATAGACTCAATGTGCTTTTCGCCAAAAAAAAACTTTATACATTCTAGGACATACATTTCCCTTATATTTAAAGGTAATTTTGTCTGATTACTTTATCTTAATATTAAAAAAATATATAGACTATATATTATTGGTAATTTATTTGTGTGCTTTTATTTTTTATTTTCTCTTTATTTGTTTCATCCAACTTTGGGGTATACTAAATCAATCACTTCTCAATGTTCTGTGCCTTCCTCGTAGCCCAGTATTGCTTCATACGTTGTGATCTTGCTTTTCTTTCTTCGTCAGAGATTTGGATCGTTCGCTTGGATTTGACTTTGCCTTGGAACCGTTCTTCTTGTCCTTGGTTATTGTTTTGGCTGTTCTGTCCATGAGCATAATGTCAGTGATCTGCAGTTCTGTTATGTCTTTCTTCGTTTCTCTAAACCAAAGTGGTTTGGCTCTTCTACTGCGAAAGTAGTCAAATATTTTTTTGGTTAGTCTATTTTTGTCCATTCGGAGGATGTGCCCATAAAAAACAATTCTCCTTTTTCTTATTGTGTCTGATAGTGTTTCAATTTTTTGGTAAAGAGTTTCATTACTGATGTGGAGTAATTGGTTGTTACGGAATTTAGGGCCTAAGATTTTTTGTAATTTTTTATTTTATTTTATTTTTTTTTTTTTTGTTTAACGTCCGACTGTTGTGCACACTTGGGCTAATGCAGACGATGGGATGATTTATAGCGTATGAAAACGCCAAGCCCTGGCCGGGAATTGAACCCGGGTCCTCGGGGTGAAAGCCCAGTACGCTATCAACTAGGCCACCGAGGTGTGCTTTTATTGCAGATCCCCATCCAATAATACCATACGTGGCAATACTATAATATATACCATACGTAACCGTGATTTGATTACTACTTGGTAACATTTTACTGTTTGAATGACACAAAAACAGTGCAATTTAATTTTTTAGTTTTGATATTTATTTCGTAGTCCCATCGCAAGTGCTGATCTGTGTACCCAAGTACTTAGTATATAATAACTCACTCTATTTAATGTATAATTATATACTATGTTCAGTATAATGACCTACCTTCCCTAGCTTCGTCAATTCTACTTTCATTGACGCGTTTCGGAGAACCTCCATCTTCACTATATCTATACTGTATCAAGTTTTTGAAGATGGAGGTTCTCCGAAACGCGTCGACGAAAGTAGAATTGACGAAGCTAGGGAAGGCAGATCATTATACTGAACATGGTGACAATAATCCTGGCAGAAAAGAAGAATTAAAAGGAATTACAATTATTTACTTCAATATCAAACCTCACAGGCATGCTTCCTAAAGTGACGCTGTTTTATCTACATTAAGTGATAATACATTTGTGTAGCCAGTCTTTTATTTGGTTTAGTAACATTTGTATTTTTTTTGCACTTCAGTCCATGATTTATCACGATATATACATCGTGATCGATATATACATATGTATCATCACGAAAGAAAGTATCTTGCCACCCTCCATCTGTATCTCAAAAATGTGTGCCGCCTCGGTGGCCTAGTTGATAGCGTACTAGGCTTTTACCCCGAGGACTCGGGTTCGATTCCCGGCCAGGACTTGGCATTTTCATACGCTATAAATCATCCCATCGTCTGCATTAGCCCAAGTGTGCACAATAGTCGGACGTTAAACACAAAAAAATGTCATTTATGTATATTAAAAACAAGCGGACCCAGTATACTCCCCTGAGGTACACCCAAAGTTACAGGGAGCCATTCACTTTTATTCTCATTTATTTTTACAATTTGCTTTCTATTCCTTAGATAGTCCTCAAACAAGCATAAGGTAGGCCCCCTTATACCTATAAGTGGCCTTAGGTTAATAACAAATTAATAACACGCATTAATGTAATCGTTTTTGCGATGAGAAACACGTTACCTACTTCGACGCGGAAGTGGTTTTGAGGTTATGTGAGTAAATTTATTTTCCATTATTTTTCGAATTTCCCGCATTTTCCTCGCATTTATATTTTGTATTCTTACTTTCGGATCTGTTGGGCGTGTAATAAAGCATTTCGAAATTAAGGAAAGAATCCGAAACAAGTTAAACTGCATAGGCGTACCTACCAGTGAAAAACCAAAAGTTCTTTTTTAATTTAAAATATTTGTTAGGAATTCTGTTGAAAATAAGATGTATGAATAATTGTTAAAGAGAAAACCACAGGTATGCCCAACTGTTTCTATAATCTGTACATTTTAGTTATTTGCCCTACAAAAAAATAATATATGCCCTACCGCTTCGGTTAAATTTTAAAACCAGTGTTTCTCTATACTACCATACCCGTGTAAAACACATATTCAATGTGATCAACACGATCCACAGGCTTTTAACATGAAAAAAATCTGAACTTATTATTGCATTTTTATTGTAAAATTATTATCGGTATACTTTCAAACCCTGAGACAGGGGTATAACGTGTAATGCGTTTGCAAGATCTGGTCCCAACGCGGTGCTAAACTTGCGCCTAAACCAATGCTAAGCAAGTCACCGGAAGGAAGTAAATACTGTACTAAACTAACATTATCCTGTTTGAACTTTGATCCGAGCTGTATTTACAGCACCGGGTATATCCCGGGTGAAACCGCGGTAATAAGAAAAATAGAATCCCTTTGTAGAGCTTTGTAAAAATGAGTACTTAATGGGCCAACACGAAATCACACGTAGTAAGGTTGGGCCTAATCCAAACTTTCCTGAACTTACATCGA
>CM040182.1:67830870-67840870 GCA_022606455.1 Callitettix versicolor | reverse complement strand
GTTATGTTTTCATTTTTAATCTATCCCGTAAAAGTATAAAGGTATGTTTTTACTAAGTAATAGTTATTTCCGAGCTGTTCTTAATAGTGTTACAAATAAGGAGGCTCACGAATTGCAGTATAATTTAACTGATTTGTGATACTTTAATATTAACTGTTAAACATTCACAGCTGCTAAACATAAAATATGAAATAAGAAATATTGTTCATTAAATCGAAATACGTATAAAGTATTAAATTAAGTTCTAAATTATTTCTTTTTTCATAAATTATTACGTACAGGACCTAATAAAACAAAGGAAATCATCGAAAACTAGTTATTCGTAAACTAAAAGTCTGTCTGCGGGAACGAGTGTTTAGCACGAACTGTAGCATTTTTAAGAAATCATAGTTTTCTAGATTCTTCATACGCATATGTTCTTCGCATATTCGTGGAAACTAAAACTTTTCAACAATCTCTAGAACTTAAAAAAGAACATAGGAAACTAGTTTTGTTCATATACTGACGAACTCTTCGCCTATCCGTGGAAACTAAAGCTATTTAACAGTCTCAAAACTTTTAAAAAATATAGGAAACTATTTCCTTCATAAACGTACAAACTCTTGTCATATCTGTGGAAACTACAGCTTTTCAGCAGTCTTTAAAACTTTTAAAAAAACCATAGGAAACTAGTTTCTTTACCAACTTAAAAGACATTCGCCTATCCGTGAAACTACAGCTATTCAGCAGTCTCTAAAACTTAAAAAAACCATACGAAACTAGTTTCTTTACCAGCTTAAGAGACATTCAGGCGAAACTACATTCGTGAAACTACAGCTATTCAGCAGTCTCTAAAACTTTTAAAAAAACCATACGAAACTAGTTTCTTTACCAGCTTAAGAGACATTCAGGCGAAACTACATTCGTGAAACTACAGCTATTCAGCAGTCTCTAAAACTTTAAAAAAAAACCATACGAAACTAGTTTCTTTACCAGCTTAAGAGACATTCAGGCGAAACTACAGCTATTCAGCAGTCTCTAAAACTTTAAAAAAAACCATACGAAACTAGTTTCTTTACCAGCTTAAGAGACATTCAGGCGAAACTACATTCGTGAAACTACAGCTATTCAGCAGTCTCTAAAACTTTTAAAAAAACCATACGAAACTAGTTTCCTTACCAGCTTAAGAGACATTCGCCTATCCGTGAAACTACAGCTATTCAGCAGTCTCTAAAACTTTTAAGAAACCCATAAGAAACTAGTTTCTTTACCAGCTTAAGAGACATTCAGGCGAAACTACAGCTATTCAGCAGTCTCTAAAACTTTAAAAAAAACCATACGAAACTAGTTTCTTTACCAGCTTAAGAGACATTCAGGCGAAACTACATTCGTGAAACTACAGCTATTCAGCAGTCTCTAAAACTTTTAAAAAAACCATACGAAACTAGTTTCCTTACCAGCTTAAGAGACATTCGCCTATCCGTGAAACTACAGCTATTCAGCAGTCTCTAAAACTTTTAAGAAACCCATAAGAAACTAGTTTCTTTACCAGCTTAAGAGACATTCACCTATCCGTGAAACTACAGGCTTTTGCTAGCAGGAGGCTAAAAGTTTTTGTTTCCAGGACAATCGGGACCACCAGCAGGATTTAGTGGATTATTGGAACTTACTAAGGCCACCAGCCTGCTGAACTAATTCTCAAGGGGTTTAATTTTACAATAGGTTCGTCGATCGCAGTGCCTGGAGTTTTATATTCCTTTTCTCTAGTATATAATCTAATCTATCTATCTATCTATCTATCTATCTATCTATCTATCTATCTATCTATCTATCTATCTATCTATCTATCTGTCTGTCTGTCTGTCTGTCTGTATGTATGTATGTATGTCTGGCTGTCTGTCCGTCTGTATGTCTGCCTGTCTGTCTGTCTGTCTGTCTGTATGTATGTATGTATGTATGTATGTATGTATGTATGTATGTATGTCTGTATGTCTGTCTGTATGTATGTATATCTGTATGTCTGTCTTCCTGTCTGTCTGTCTGTATGTCTGTCTGTCTGTATGTCTGTCTGTCTGTCTGTCTGTATGTATGTATGTATGTATGTATGTATGTATGTATGTCTGTCTGTCTGTCTGTAGTTATGTATGTATGTATGTATGTATGTCTGTATGTCTGTTTGTCTGTCTGTCTGTATGTATGTATGTATGTATGTATGTATGTATGTATGTATGTATGTATGTATGTATGTATGTATGTATGTATGTATGTATGTATGTCTGTCTGTATGTATGTATGTATGTATGTATGTATGTATGTATGTTTGTATGTCTGTTTGTCTGTCTGTCTGTCTGTCTGTCTGTCTGTTTGTTTGTCGGTCTGTCTGTCTGTCTGTTTGTCAGTCTGTCTGTCTGTATATATATATATATATATATATATATATATATATATATTTATAATTATATTTATATTTATATTGTATATACATACCACTGTGATAACAATAAATATCACGAAGAGTGCTACAAGACTAATCTCGAGCCAAAGGGAGACTTGTAACATCCTCAGGCAGCATGGCAACCTAAACAAAGAAAATACTTAAGTGTATGATACCGACTTTGAAATTATTTAACGTGCAGGATACAGGGTGCATAGTTGTCAACAAAAATCCAAATGGTTGCTTTAATTCGAGGAAATAGCCAGCAGCTACACTCTCATCGTCAAATCGGAACCCGCCATCTTGAAACGGAAGCGAATAGGAAAATATCTGATAAATACGTCTCGCGGGCTTTATAAAGGTACTTTTGTATCAAATTTCTAAACAATCGGTCATTGTATTTGACCGACGCTGCGTATATCCGTCATAGTTAAAACAGAGGTCTCCATTTTGAAACGGAAGTGAATGGGAAACAAACTTACACATACGTCGGAGTATCGGTACTTTTTTTCTTATATTGTATCTATACCAAATATCGTATCGAATGCGATATGGGAACATCCCTAACCGATTGGGAGTTGGGAGAGGTGTCACCCCTCTAAAGGGCCCTGGCGTATTGGTGATAAGGAGTGGATAGAGGGTTAGGAAAGAGAGGAAGAGAGGAGTGAAGCATTTACTACAGATGTTATTAAGTCAAAATTTGCTTCAGGTCTCACAATTTACTTGCTATAGAGCAAAAACTGACAAAAATTTCTATTTTTCACAGATTTAAAAAAATATATTAAAAAAATTCTCTATCTCGGGAAGTATTGAAGCTAGAAATTTTGTTTTGGTCTGAAATTGTAGACTTGATAAGGTAGATACTAGGTACTGATACTGATACTGATACTGATACTCTAGTTTAAGAAAGGTAAATTTTTTTGTCAGATCAATACTTTAGGAACATTTTTGTAAAAATAGAACCAACCCCGAAAATTTAACGCTTTTTTAAAGATGACGGTGCTCACGATGGTGGGGGGGAATTTGAAAGCTTGGCTGTTTCAACAAAGTACCAATTCAAACATTAAAATCCATAAATTAAAAAATTTGAACTACCTACCCTAATTAACGTAACCATTTATGACAGTTTCGCTCTATATTGGACTATATTAAGTCTCCAAGCAAACATAATACGAAACATTATGTTTACACACACACACACACACAAATTATACATTTGTGTGTATAATTATCAATTGTGTGTATTGAAAATTTGATCAAATACACAAAATTTGTAAATATGTGTGTGTCTGTGTGTGTGTGTGTGTGTGTGTGTGTGTGTGTGTGTGTGTGTGTGTGTGTGTGTGTGTGTGTGTGTGTGTGTGTGTGTGTGTGTGTGTGTGTGTGTGTGTGTGTGTGTGTGTGTGTGTGTGTGTGTGTGTGTGTGTGTGTGTGTGTGTGTGTGTGTGTGTGTGTGTGTGTGTGTGTGTGTGTGTGTGTGTGTGTGTGTGTGTGTGTGTGTGTGTGTGTGTGTGTGTGTGTGTGTGTGTGTGTGTGTGTGTGTGTGTGTGTGTGTGTGTGTGTGTGTGTGTGTGTGTGTGTGTGTGTGAGTGAGTGAGTGAGTGAGTGAGTGTGTGAGTGTGTGTGTGTGTGTGTGTGTGTGTGTGTGTGTGTGTGTGTGTGTGTGTGTGTGTGTGTGTGTGTGTGTGTGTGTGTGTGTGTGTGTGTGTGTGTGTGTGTGTGTGTGTGTGTGTGTGTGTGTGTGTGTGTGTGTGGATACAAGTTGTGATATAACTGGGTCAGTTATATCGGCAAAAATCGGGATCGTAAGCTATCGTTAAAAAATGTTAAAAATTGGATTAATTTATCAAAATCGGTTTTATCGAGTTTCGTTTAAATTTAGCTCAGAATAATCATGATTCGACAAGAGTAACGAATTTTAAAAAATAATAAATTTACTGATCGAGAGTAAAGCGAAAAAACTAAAATTAACCTCATCACTGCAACACAGCACTGGACCACATATTTAAATAAATAGGATTAGGATCTAATTTTTACCGTCTAGTGGTCTTTAACCCATAAGTGGGCCCGCCAGCGGCAAATTGGCCGCAATCTTTTATTTTCGCACCTCACGGTAGGTATCGTTAGAGAAATGTTTTCAGGGCTTTGAGTATTTGTCAAGACCACCTTGAGGGACACCAACTGTATAAAAGTAATACAACCTTACCTTCAGTCCGTCTGGAAATAAGGCACGAATGCGAGATAGTTACGTCTGCGGCCACGTTGCCGCGGCGCGCCCAATCGTGTAACTGCTTTCGTAGTGTTATTCTCACTATATTTGTGCGTACATAGTCACTTTTACCCTTCAGGTAGTTGTGTGTTTAGTGTTTTAGTTTAGTATTTTTTATCGTGTTTCTATTCTATTGACGAAGATTCCAAAAAGTCTATTGTAAATTTGGATTATAAAGCTACAAAATTTGGCGTTTGTACTGTGGATCAAATGTGTGCCAGTTACTCGACATCCCGAAGCACGAGACGTTGGACAATGGCCCTTTTTTATCGGCATTCAGACTAGCGGAATAAACGCAAATATAATTTACAAATTCAACCATCTGGATTACAGTGAGCGAAGACGAAACTTTTTGAAAAAATTGGTTCAGTTTCATGAGTGGACACTTGAGAGCTAGGACAATCCTAACTCTTCCAAAAGATCTTCAAGTTTTTTTGGGAAAATAAAAATTATTAGAAAATCAACAGGCTCAAGTACCAACACTTAGACTTGTCATATTTGCGGACCACACAAAATTGTCTGCAAAGAAGTAATAATAATAAGGTTTTAAGAATCACAGCCAGATGACCGCTGTTTGCACGAAGCTGAAGCAATGGACGTTGATTCGGATTAAATTTGTAAATATTAATTTTTAAATTTTTGTTTATAAATTTAGTTTTTTGATAAGCGTGACCACTAAGAATTCTGTAATATCTGTCATGTTTCTTGTATAAAATGAAATCCTTTTTCAGACAAGTGTTTGTATTCATTAACTATTGTCTATGTTTCAACTATTCAATCTTTTTAAAATAAATATAACCATTAAAAAACTGAAAATTAAAATAAATCAATTAGAAACAAAGTATAATAAAAAATAACGCAATGTGTCCACTTAAAATTAGTTTACATGGGTACAAAAGCGGAATTAGGCATTGCGGCCAAATTGCCGCGGCGCGCCCTGTTGTGTGATACACCTAGGCGCACAGCGAAGGGTTAACTCACCGAAGACTACTGCGGTTTCGAAACTTTACATTTTCTTCTTCAGGCTGTACAAATGGTCAAATCATTCTGGCGAGGTCGTCACAAAGTTAACAAAACATTGAAACAACGTCACAACACTGACGTAATTACACATTTTTTTAGTACGCAAAACGATAAAATTTAGTCTGGCCAAACTTCACTAACGTGCGACTTCGAATGTCGGTACAGTCCGGACTGCCGAAAACCAACAAAATAGAACCGAGATCCTGTTCTATTATTCCATGCACACAGCATTCAGGCGGACACCAGTCTGCTTTAAGCACTCTAATTTGTTCAAAGTAAACGTGCCGGATAACAGTCACGGGTATTCGAAAAAATAATCCCGACAGGAATTCTAAAACTTCAGTGACAGATATTCCAAACCATTTGCACTAAATAATGTTACTAATCAATATTTCTGTAAGCCTATGCCAACATATTTTACGTACAGAGTAAGTATATTTCTCATATTGCAGGGTCTATACAGTCTGTTCAATTAGAGCTTCATCAAATTATCTAAAAACCAACATAAAAATATAAAGTGAACTATTAAAACGAAAAAAAATGAAAAATTCTTTTGTTTATTTAAATACGTGATAAAACTGTGCTGAATTGTTAATTTTTCATTACTGTAGATTAATTAATATAAAAAAATAGTTTTTTTAAATCAATCTGAAACACACAAATATTTTTCTACATTTCCAAAACATTTATGTTTTTTTTTTTTTTTTTTTTTTAATTTCCGACTATTGTGCACACTTGGGCTAATGCAGACAATGTGATGATTTATAGCGTATGAAAATGCCAAGCCCTGGCCGGGAATCGAACCCGGGTCCTCGGCGGCATAACATATATGATATATATATATATATATATATGTGTGTGTGTGTGTGTGTGTGCGTGCGTGCGTGCGTGCGTGAGTGAGTGCGTGTGTGTTTCCCATTTAAACGTACCTCGCAAGGGGGTACTAGCTGCACCTATTGAGAGGATTTAGACATCTCTCGCGGAACCCGTGTCTAACACACACTTACGACTTAACACTTTACACTCACACTTACATTTAGGAAGGCGATAATTACCTTAATGTGCTTTTCGCCTTAAAATTAAAAAAAAAAGTTGTTTCAGTTAGGCATAGTTTCGAAGAACCTCGTAGGATTTATACAAAGATTGACACAAGATTACAAAAACGAAAACACTTTAAAACCACCGGAAGGAAGTATCATTCTAAAACCTAGGAATTTTTGAAGAAAACATTTTGTCGGTTTGTTTTATTGGTAGATAGTCCATTATTAACATTGCCCACAATATTGGTTTTATGAATATACTTATGAACAATAATGAATATTGTTCCTTCCGACTTTCAAGTTTTATTTATTGGGGACATTTTTGTACAGCGGCTTAGTGTCGGCAATCAAAAACACCCTTCAGCGGTTTGTAAGTGAAAGAGTTTATTGTAAGTCGGCGGTCAGTACTACAATCACCGGAACTAATAAGGTACGTTTTATTACGGTCCGATCTTTGTTCTGTACAATTGCATTCTTGACCTTTTTTTGCGTGATGATCAAAATACACCGAAATGATCAAAATACGCTGGTATGATCAAAATGCACTGGGATGATCAAAATACTCTGGAATGATCAAAATACACTGGGATGATCAAAATACTCTGAAATTATCAAAATATTTTGGAATGATCAAAATGCACTGGGATGATCAAAATGCACTGGGATGATCAAAATGCACTGGGATGATCAAAATGCACTGGTCTGATCAAAATGCACTGGGATGATCAAAATGCACTGGGATAATCAAAATGCACTGGGATGATCAAAATACACTGGGATGATCAAAATGCACTGGGATGATCAAAATACACTGGGATGATCAAAATGCACTGGGATGATCAAAATACACTGGGATGATCAAAATGCACTGGTATGATCAAAATGCACTGGGATGATCAAAATGCACTGGGATGATCAAAATGCACTGGGATGATCAAAATACACTGGGATGATCAAAATACACTGGGATGATCAAAATGCACTGGGATGATCAAAATGCACTGGGATGATCAAAATACACTGGGATGATCAAAATGCACTGGGATGATCAAAATACACTGGGATGATCAAAATGCACTGGTATGATCAAAATGCACTGGGATGATCAAAATGCACTGGGATGATCAAAATGCACTGGGATGATCAAAATACACTGGGATGATCAAAATACACTGGGATGATCAAAATGCACTGGGATGATCAAAATGCACTGGGATGATCAAAATACACTGGGATGATCAAAATGCACTGGGATGATCAAAATGCACTAGGATGATCAACATAACGCTCTTTCAAAAATAAGCCGTCAGGTTTGTTTTGTTTCTTATGCTTTACTCAGGAACCTTATATTCCTTTTATTTCAACTTTACTCACCACACGAGCCATGAGTTTTCATATATTACTGAAATTTTAACAAAAGCAAATCAACCGATTTTCAAAAGTTTTTTATCTCTTTCGAACCAGATTTTTTGAGAAGTAGAAAAAATGCATTTTTTGAGAAATGCGAGAAAGTTTTATTTTCTAAATGTTTTTGCAACTTTTGGTTTGCTTCTAGGAGTTATAAAAAGTGAAGACCTGGCATCGATACTTCGCATAACCTGTAGCGTGCAGCGTGCAGCGTATAGCTTATAGCGTATAGCGTAGCAAAGAAAATAATATAAAAGCGTATCTGTGCGTACGTAAAGCTATACAAGTTAATTTGTAAAGGACTAAGTTATATCCGACACCTCTCTTCCCCTCGCGCCTCTCGGAACCTCCGAGGGGTTTCGATGAGATAAAGAGTTCTTCGTGACACATCGCAATTAAAGGTCTACTAGCTAAAACAAAAACATCGTTTTACCCTAAATACCCTTCTCGGACCCACTATCCACTTTCGCACGTGCCTTCGTCGTGTGTGTGTGTGTGTGTGTGTTTCTGTGTGTGTATGTATGTGTGTGTTTATGTGTATGTGTGTGTGTGTGTGAAAGTGTTTTCGCGCGCGTGTGTGTGTGTGTGTGCGCGCGCGTGTGTGTTTTGTGTGTGTGTGTGTGTGTGTGTGTGTGTGTGTGTGTGTGTGTGTGTGTGTGTGTGTGTGTGTGTGTGTGTGTGTGTGTGTTTCTGTGTGTGTATGTATGTGTGTGTTTATGTGTATGTGTGTGTGTGTGAGAGAGTGTTTTCGCGCGTGTGTGTGTGTTTGTGTGTGTGTGTGTGTGTGTGCGCGCGCGTGTGTGTTTGTATGTGTGTGTGTGTGTGTGTGTGTTTGTGTGTGTATGTGTTTGCGCGCGCGCTTGTTTGTTGGTGTGTGTTTGTGTGTGTGTGTGTTTGCGCGCGCGCGCGCGCGTGTGTGTGTGTGTGTTTGTTTGTGTTCGTGTTTGTGTGTATGTGTGTGTTTGCGCGCGCGCGTGTGTGTGTGTCTTTTGTCCATACTTTGTCAGTTAGACTTATGAGGACGAGGGAATAGCTTAAACGATAAGCAACGGAAGTAACTGCGGTTCGAAATAAGAACATTGAGGTGCGCAATTCAGAAAACGCAGTAGCTGACCGGTGCATTTGCCACATTGACCACCGAGCCCAAGTCCTTATAAATATCTGTATGGGACTCTACCGTCTGTAAAAGACGAATTACTGTAGAATCAACAGTTCTCCATACTTGAGATTACAAACGTGCCTGAGTTTGAGGCTACAAATCAGCGTTAGTACCTTGCTGGAGGCTACAGACATGCGCAGAGTATTTAATGAATCCAGCTGCCCTGTTTTTATTTGTGAAGAGGATAAAAATGAGGTTTTACAGCGTGCCAAAAACGAATGGTCTTGCTGTACGTGTATTAAAATCAGGCCTATGTGTTACAAAATATACAAACAAGGAATCTATAGACTAATCATCCTTCTGTTTGGAAATGTATGTTATATTTGGTCTCTTTTTTTAAGGCGTTAATTGTAATTTAAATGTAGGCCTATTATCAGCCTTATTTATAAACATTATAGTAGGATTTTGAAAAGTATATGCAAGATATGTTTAACTCTAAACGCTCTTATATATTTTGCACTTAATGGGCTGGAATGTAACGTAATGGCGTTAATAATAATTTAAGTATTTATTATTGAACTTATTTATGTACATAATCATATTTACATTAATACTGTATTAAAATAATTAATGTAAGATAGTGGAGGAAAGGATTATAGGCACTACGATCGACGGACCAACCTCCTAAGTACTAGTTCTGCAGATCGGTGCTCTTAGTAAGTTCCAACAATCCACTGAATAGCTCATCC
>CM040182.1:67785870-67825870 GCA_022606455.1 Callitettix versicolor | reverse complement strand
AGATTAATTTATTTTAGACTCTAACGATGTGATATAATACTGTACAACATCGTATATTTACTCGTGTAATACACGGACACAATACGATAAATTTTTGGCTGTACTTAATATACAGTAGTACTCGTATTAAAGTAAAAGTTCTTCGTGAACAGAAAATACAAAATAAAATTTCCTCGATTAATAACACTATGGATAGTAATTAAAATGGACTTGAACACAGTTTCTTCCTTATTAGCCTATAGTCTGTTATATTCAACACTTGTTTCGGACATTAAACCGTCCATCTTCAGGTATTAAACTCATTTAACAAAACATAAAACACTTCGCACATTTAAGACATAAATATAGGCTTACACGTGTACATCGGTCTCGAATGCTTTATAAAGCTGTATTTTAATTTACTGACTTACCGTTTAGGCGCTAGTAGTGCGTTATTGACTTTCGCTTGAAAACAACACTAAAACTGTTTTAAAACTCTATTTTGCTACAGTTGAATTAGATGGATTTTTAAATTGATTTTAATTAGCTGTTTGAAATCACCAAAGCGAGACTCGGGTATTCAGGCAGTGTCGCATAATTGCTGCAGTTAGGCATAGGTTACGTACACAATGACATTATTCACGCCTGAAACGTATCCCCCATGCAATATTCATTTAGCTAAACAAAGTAGCGGAAATGTTTTAATGTTAACAATCCATAACAAATTGTCCATTTACCTAAAATTTGTTCTGACATATACTTAATAGCTGATGATACTTTTCATTTAAAATTCAAAGGTGTGTATTACTCAAATTCACTCCTAACTTTACAATTTATTATCCTCCACAATTCTCCGAAAGGCTTTTTAATTACTTATTAAAGCTTAGTCGTAGAAAAATATGAGATTTTTTTTTCAAAAAAAGCAAATCTAATAAGGTTCAAATTAGGGTAACATGTATTATTTGTTGTTATCTCGGATTCTGAGTTTTGGAGACTTTTGTCGGTTCTGGTAACTTTTACACCAAAACGCTTTCTTCTTCTTCTCTTCGTTTCACCCTCTTTGGGGTACGCTGAATCAATCATTTCTTGCGCGCTGTACTTTTCTTTGTTCCCAGTAGCTCTTCATTCTTTCCGATCTTCTTTTCCTCTCATCTTCCGAAATGATAGATTTAGGTTTTATTTTGGTTTTATCTTGGAATCTTATTCTTTCGTCCTTGGTACCTATCTTAGCAGTTTGGTCAAGCAGTGAATTTTCTGTAATTTTTAATTCTATTAGGTCTTTTTCAATTTCTTTAAACCAGTTCGGTTTTGTTTTACGATTATGGAAAAAATCAAACACGCTTTATTATATGCCAAATAATAATAATCCCAAATATAGAAGTAGCCTACAAAAACAACATGGTTACAACAACAATGAAAATAAATGTGAGAAACTTAACCTCAAAATGACTACTGCACAAAAGTAGGAAACGTGTTTTTCATCGCGAAAACGATTAATTAAACGCGTATTATTAATAATGAAAAGAACATATTATTAAAAAAAACAGACCTAACTCGACCCGGTTTTAGGAAACGTGTTTTAATCGCGAAAACGATTAATTAAATGCATATTATTATTAATGAAAAGAACATATTAAAAAAAACAGACCTAACTCGACTCGGTTTTAGGAAACGTGTTTTTCATCGCGAAAACGATTAATTAAACGCGTATTATTAATAATGAAAAGAACATATTATTAAAAAAAACAGACCTAACTCGACCCGGTTTTAGGAAACGTATTTTAATCGCGAAAACGATTAATGAGATGCATTTTAACAATAAGTAAAAGATTATAAACTTTTTTTAAAAAAAAGAACTTAACTTGACACGTTGTTGGGTGTTTACTTCAATCTCCCCGCAGGGGGTGCAGACCTAGTGAGAGGGTTTACACGTCCCTCGCGGTACCCGAGCCTAACACACACACTTACACTTACAACACTTACGACTTTAACACTTTACACTCACGCTTACCTTAGGGAGGCGATAATAGCCTCAATGTACCTTTCGCCTTACAAAAAAAAAAAAAAATCCTTCTGACTAACTTTACTCGATTGTTCCGTGTTTAACTCAGTTGGCTGTGGAACCAGTATTCCATTTGATACACGAGTGTTATTGCAGCGGATAAGCTATACAGTTGCCGCTGCTTTGTAAAAACGGACGTCAGAATATAGTTCCGTAATAAATGACTAAAAATTGTAATTTATCGTAATAAATTTAATCTACCGCGGGTTAATATCTCTCAACGAAGTAATATAGTACATAATACTTATTATTATGGTAAATGTCCCGAGAAGTCGGAAGCACCACTATGTGTCCAAAAAGTTAATGTTTATAAATAAAATAATCACGACACGCAGCTGTCTCGCTGACGTGATAGTAGTGAATTTCCAACGGTAATTATTTCATCATACTTTTTTGAAAATATTGTTTCACCTTTATAAGCCACACTTTAAATTTATTTATTTTTTTTAACGTCCGACTATTGGGCTAATGCAGACGATGGGATGATTTATAGCGTATGAAAATGCCAAGCCCTGGCCGGGAATCGAACCCGGGTCCTCGGGGTGAAAGCCCAGTACGCTATCAACTAGGCCACCGAGACGGCTCTTTAAATTTAAACGAATTAAGCATTTTAAATGGAAATCTTATCGATTATCGTATTTCAATGGAATTGCTAATTACAGTGATAAAATCAGATTTTTTTAAAATTTAATAAAACAAAGTACAAATTTTTTAAATATTCGAAATGTCTGTTATTTAGAAACTGTCGAACGGAAACTTAAAAATCGATTACGTTAGTAGTACAGAAGAGTGCGTCAACCAACAAAATCAGTTTAATCTCGTCAAAGCCTTTTTGACCGCCTTGGTCGTTCCAACTTTAAAAATATTCGTTTTTTTATCTCACACGTTTTTAAAAATTCCATTTCAGTGTCTTAATCAGGAACATGTGTACAAACTAGCTTTTTTCGCTTTAATTTTTCTAATAAAGACAATGCAAAAATAAGCCTAGCGGCTGTCAGCAAGCCCGAAGCTGGCAATATTACTGCTTTGTAGCGACTCTATTTATAAAGCTGGTCTGCCATTCCAGGAACAAATGATATCATGCTGAGTAATTAAAAGCTAATAAGCCACGCCCACTTTTCCAGTTAGCTGTGAAACATTTCTCAAACAACCGACTTGCTTACATTGTATTTCATTTTACTTCCTCATTAAGCCTAATTTTAAATATCGATCGAAACTTAGTGTATTGATTGTTGGCAAATCCACACCAGAGAATCATGGTGTGACCCGGACACGAGTCGAGTACATTGCCCTCGCGGTCAGTGAAATTTTATAGATGCCCGTGAACAGTCGAATTGTCCCAAGGAAATGCTCTTAAATAGTCACAAATTTCATAAATTAGTTAAAATAAGCGAATTTATCGTACTTCGAATGTCGATCAGGTTAGGTTAGGTCGGTATAGGGGACGTAATAATTAATTTCAACTGATATTTAGTTATTACTTTATTGTTTTAATTGAGATTTTTTTTTTTTTTTTAACGTCCGACTATTGTGCACACTTGGGCTAATACAGACGGTGGGATGATTTATAGCGTACGAAAATGCCAAGCCCTCGCCGGGAATCGAACACGGATCCTCGGGGTGAAATCGAGTAAAAATGAAAGAACGTAGAAACTTACTCCTCTGACCAGGGCAGATATTAGCCGGACCCTAAAAACTTGAAGGTAATCCGGAAAGGAATTTTCTGACCGTGGCAGCGATTCAAACTTACATGAACTCTAAAAGAATTCATTGACTCATTAAAATGGCCGCTTTAATTGCTCAAGTTACGTTGGAAATTTTGAAGGTAAATTGGAAAAATAAGGTAATTGACGCGCACTTTTTTATAGACTCCTACATTAAGGACCTCGAGTTCTACAGGTCAGGATAAGTGTTTTTTTAATGATCCTGTGTCCGAGTCACCGTGATGGCCGCTCTTTATGGACATTGCTTAGTAAAATATCTGACTTTGTCTTAATATGCCGCCTCGGTGGCCTAGTACTGGCTTTCACCCCGAGGACCCGGGTTCGATTCCCGGCCAGGGCTTGGCATTTTCATACGCTATAAATCATCCCATCGTCTGTATTAGCCCAAGTGTGCACAATAGTCGGACGTTAAACACCCCAAAAAAAAAAAATTGTCTGAATAAAGAAAATTGTTATTATCAGGAACCACAAGAGGGTCCTTGTGGCTAAGACACGATTAGTTCGCTGCGTCTCTGAACTGCGCATTTTAAAGGCGCGGGTTCGATACTCAATTGCCTTTTTCGATAAAACCGACCCCTGGTCCTCATTAGTCTAACTGGCCTAAAGTGTGGATGTTAAGTAAATAAATAAGTAATAAATTAATTGATAAAAAGAAATATAGAGAATACAAGTTACACGGATTGAATATTTGCTTTGCAGATATTCAGCAGTCTACTGAGTATGCATGTAAAGCAAATACCACGGTCATATATTTCACGCGATGTATTTAATTAACTAAGTATTATCACGCTACGAGAAACACAGGTCCCTTTAGTTGGAAAAATGGCGTCATTATAACCTCTCACCCTCTAATCGACTCCCGCATTCTTCGTCAAAACGAAGGTTGAAACCTAAATCCCAAATGTAAAAAAGTTTTAACGACCCGCGTCTACGAGAAATATAAATAAATCCATCAAAAATGTACAGTGACTGAATACACTGTGTGGGTCGTCCGTAAAGAACAAGTACAACGAAAGTATAGAATGTGACGCAGTAGCTGCCTTTTTTGATTCTCTACCTGGAATAAATGAATGACTTTCTAGGGTCACTGTTGCACTGCGACCTTCTAGATCTATTGTGCCTCCTTTCCATATTTCTGAAATGTTCCGTTACAGCGCCTTCTTCAGTTCCAGTTTCTTTAAAATTCTAAGATTTGCAAAAGATTCAAAGTGGGTAACTCCCCCTACATCTAATTGGTGACTTCCCCAATTCATCGTTGAGTTACTTGCAGATGCTTGCTTTGCTAATTCGCTTTCAATTCCCCCCCCCCTTATTCTTGTCCCTTATCATGAAGGTTGTGTCCCGTTTAGGCAGCCTTTTGTTGTGCGGCGAGTTCCCGCTCATTCTATTCATATTCTTACTCATGGGAAAATCAGTAGCGAGGGAAGTAATGTCCGCCCATGCACGGTACACTGGGAGGTCGCCAGGTCTCCCAGGGGTGTGTTTGATACACCGTTAAGGCCGTTGTCATTCACTTCCAGCAAGGGTCGCTTTACACTTTATAGTTAGCTAGGTTATGTAGAGTAGTGTGTGTGTGTGTGTGTGTATTTGCGTCTTGAGTAGATGAATGAGGGTAGATATAAGCTAGAGATCAGGTGGAATAGCTAAACCCATCAGCTGCCCATTTCAGCTGCCTTCGCTGCATGGAATCAACCTTTTTACAGTATTTCTTACTTTTTCCTTATAAGAAGTCTATAAAGAAAATTTTGCAACCGTGAAAAATCGATCTTGTTATTTTCTTTAGGTTTTAAGTCAAACACTGTTTTTTCTTGAGTCCAAAACAATAGTTTTTTGAAGCGTTAGCCTCTTATACGGCGTTGTGCACTTTGTATTTGTCACCACGGAGTGATTCGGTTTCATCGCATTGGCTACGAAGCGTAAGTAACGCGAGTAGGGGAAGTATTACACAGACCCCCTCCAGTTCCCAGCTCTTCTCCTTTCTTTCGTCTGCCGGTTCCGACTGAGTTGGTCGCGCGCGTATGTATGTTTTGTACCTGTATGTATTTAGTATTCAAGTGTTATAACAGTTTTTTTAGAAGTTTTATAAATTTTTAAATTATACTAAACGCCATCATACTGCTTACCCAGCCCAACTTCATTATTTATTATTCAAGTGTTAATTGTATAACAGCAATGTTATATACGTTTATTAGGCCTACATATTGGTAGGTGTGATTAATAAATGTTTAAATTTATACTGCTTATCCGACTCAACGTAATTATTTAGTATTAAAGTGTCAATTGTATAACAGTGACGTTTAATACGGTTTTAAGAAGCTAACGCTTCTGCCGACAGTCCCAGTCACTGTACCATATTTTTTTTTTATTTACTTGTTTGTGAACTCTGGTTTTCATGCTGACAGACTGTAAGAAGAGCGACAGCAGTAATTTGAGCTTGGAGGACTCAGTCAGTTGTCAATTTGAAAATTACAAAAGCACCAAACAAGTGTTGGCTTTAGAAGTGAAGCGAGAACCACGCTGAAGGCGCCAGATACGACTTTGCCGAAATGTCGCAACTTTCCGATGTTTCTTATGGAAAGGATATTCACCGGTTTTCAAGGTAATTGAAATTTTTACATCCGTGATGTATTTACATCTCGATATGCATGTACATCATCAATATGTATTAACATTATGCGTGCGTAAGCGTGTGGGCGCGCGTGCGTGAGGTGCGTACGTGTGCGCGCGCGCGTGCGCGCGCGTGTGTGTGTGCGCGTGCGCGCGCGTGTGTGTGCGCGTGCGTGCGTGTGAGTGAACGCACGCGCATGATCTCCATTTTTTAATGGAAATTCGCTAACAATAAGTTATTTGTGATTGAGCCTTACAAATACGATTATTCTGATACTTCTGATATCATTCATTATAAAAGCACGATCTTAATCTAATTACTTTCCACTCTCCCCCTCCTCCGTGTCTGCAGGGAGCGCAGTGTTGCCAATTGTGCAAAACAACAAAATTGTTTGTTTACCAGTGAAAACAAATCCTAATTCTAAACTAATTTTATAAACAAACATTCGTTAAAATTATATTCGCAATCGATTCGGAAAACAGTTCAGCCGGTTTCATTTACTCGGTCCCACTTCAGGTACTCTGTCGTCTCCCTTCGTCTAAACGGAAAGTTGGTAAGTTTCCAAAGAATATAGGTTAACAGTTACAAACTTATTTTTGTTTTTAGTAGAAATGAGCTATTGGAGTGACTTACAGGTCAATGACCTAAATGTTTCCTCCACATCTCCAGGACACACACACACACATATATATATATATATATATATATATATATATATATATATATATATATATATATATATGTGTGTGTGTGTGTGTGTGTGTGTGTGTGCGCGCACATGCGCGCGTGTGTGTGTGTTTGTGCGTGTGTGTGTGTGTGTGTGTGTGTGCGTGTTTGTGTGTGTGTGTGTTTGTTTGTGCGTGTGTGTGTTTGTGATTTTGTGCGTGTGTTTGTTTTTTTGTGCGTGTTTCTGAAATTCCAAAGGAAACTACAACACGAAGGGAACATAACTCGCTATATTTTCAAGGATATATTAACATCCTTAACAAGGAACATAGTACCGTGTGTCGGTAGGCCAAGATTCCTTACCATAGGCACAAAATAAGGTGGAACAAGTAAGACCTTAGAGGTTAACCGAGTACTGTCGGACCCAAAAGTGCTAAGCCAGTGTTCATGGTAAGGTAGTCCTTGAATAGTTAGAAAATTTATTTCGCTAATTTAACTAATAAATTTTTGGTTGTTAAATAATTTTCTTCCAGCGGTTACACATACGCAAGCGGTGGTAAGAGAACAGACGTGAGAGTTCGTCTAGCCCCGCAGGAAATTGTATTAGAGAATGGCGCTCAACGTGGGGCCAAATCTTTAAACATCTTACCCGAAAACTGTACAGTTAAAGTGTTTTTTTCATTTGAGATAGATTGCCCCAGGCGTCCAACAGGATCAATTATAATCGTATATGATCTTTATAATCGTGTCCTCTATTTCCATTTTTTGACGAATTACCTCATTTCTTATTCTTTGGACTCTCGATATCCCAGCAGATCTTCTCAACGCATCCATGTCTACAGCCTCTATCCTTTTCTTGGTTTTTTCTTTAATTCTCCACGTCTCAGCTCCATATATTAAAAAAAAAAAAAAAAAAAAAAAAATAGCCGCCTGGGTGGCCTAGTTGATAGCGTAGTTTCACCCCGAGGACCCGGGTTCGATTCCCGGCCAGGGCATGGCATTTTCATACGTTATAAATCATCCCATCGTCTGTATTAGCCCAAGTGTGCACAATAGTCGGACGTTAAACACAAAAAAAAAAAATTGATTATGCTTACTAAGCTACTGTTCCTAACCCTTATATTTAAAGTAGTTTTTGCGGTTATGTTTATTTAATCAAAACTTAATTCTAAGTCCGTCATTA
Organism: Callitettix versicolor; assembly: GCA_022606455.1. Classification (NCBI taxonomy): domain Eukaryota; kingdom Metazoa; phylum Arthropoda; class Insecta; order Hemiptera; family Cercopidae; genus Callitettix; species Callitettix versicolor. The sequence continues at coordinate 67,817,648 of CM040182.1, read as the reverse complement.
AACATAAGCAAAATTTATTTGAAGCAAAACGCAAAAAAGGAAACATGCTTTAAAACAGGATTACCGACAATTTTCGATGAGTGCGAAAACACATGGTGAAACGCGTTACCGGATGTCTTGGAAGAGATTTTGTGATGGATGCGCCGTCAAGACTGTTCTTGACGGATTGATTCTATTCTTATTTCAATCCCAGTATATGCAAGATACAGATTAAACAAAACAGGACTGTCGTGTAGTACCTTTACATAAGTATTTGGTACAGTATATACTTGAGTACGCTGTTAAGAGTATGTGTAGCGATATATATTCAAATTACCTTACATTATGTCAGCGGAAGAGTTACATGCGGTAATTACTGTAGTTCTAAAAGACACACTCACTTTGTACAGTACTTTCAGTTCAGCCTGTATTTTAGTCTATCCAGGTCACGTAACGACTAGATTGACAGGAGATACACGCAATTTTCACCCAAGGGACAGTGCACACGTCATATACCGATATTGATATGATATTTTGTGTCACTGTCCGACAGTAATGTATTTATTGTGTTCGCATCCCTGGAGGCAGTTCGGCTGTCGGCTTCGGTTGTAGTACTCTGTCCGTTAAACATTGTATATTAAGTGAGTGATTTTTGTAACATTGTAAAGAAATTAATTGTTTATTACTGAATTAACGCTAATTCTTTTTAGAACGCGTTTTGAAGCATCGGTTTTTAAAGGATATTTTGTGAAGCTAAGAATAGACAAATGTCAATAACAACACAAGAAAACTGGTTCTAAAAAAACATTCTGTTTCGTAAACTTTGTACAAGTATTACTCAAAGATCATCTTTAAACATGACAGCTAGAATTATAGAAGAATAATATTACTTCTAGGAAGAGTTCTATCTAATGAATGTAGGCTACCATACATATTCTGTGCTACACTAAAAACAGTCTATACTCAAAGAGACACATCCTTAAACGCACATTTTCAGAAAGACATATTCTCAAACAGGAACATTCTCAGAAAGACACATCTTCAGTTGGGTACATTCTCAGAAAGATGTATCCTTAGACAGTCACGTTCTCAGAAAACACATCTTTCAAACAGCCACATCCTCAGACAGGCACATCCTTAAAGCAAATATACCCTCAGACAGGCACTTTCTCCAGACAAGCACATCATTACAAAGACACATCCTTCAGACAAACACATTCTCATACAGGCACACAATCTCAAATATACACATCCTCAGAAAACGCATCCTCAGATAGGAACATTCTCAGACAGACACATCCTCAGACAGGAATATGCTCAGAAAGACACATCCTCAGACAGGTACATCCTCAGACAGACACATCCTCAGAAAGACACATCTTCAGACAGGAATATGCTTAGAAAGACCCATCCTCAGACAGGAACTTGCTCAGAAAGACACATCCTCAAACTGGCACATCCTCAGAAAGACACATCCTCAGACTGGCACATCCTCAGAAATACACTTCCTCAAACAGACACATCCTCAGAAAGACATCCTCAGACAGGAACATCCTCAAAAAGACACATCCTCAGATAAGCACATTCTCAGACAGGAACATGCTCAAACAGACATATCCTCAGACAGGAACATACTCAGACAGACACATCCTCAGACGGGAAAATGCTCAAACAGACACATCCTCAGACGAGAATATGCTCAAACAGACACATCCTCAGACGGGAACATGCTCAAACAGACACATCCTCAGACGAGAATATGCTCAAACAGACACATCCTCAGACAGGAACATACTCAGACAGACACATCCTCAGACGGGAAAATGCTCAAACAGACACATCCTCAGACGAGAATATGCTCAAACAGACACATCCTCAGACAGGAACATACTCAGACAGACACATCCTCAGACGGGAAAATGCTCAAACAGACACATCCTCAGACGAGAATATGCTCAAACAGACACATCCTCAGACAGGAACATACTCAGACAGACACATCCTCAGACGGGAAAATGCTCAAACAGACACATCCTCAGACGGGAACATGCTCAAACAGACACATCCTCAGACGAGAATATGCTCAAACAGACACATCCTCAGACAGGAACATACTCAGACAGACACATCCTCAGACGGGAAAATGCTCAAACAGACACATCCTCAGACGAGAATATGCTCAAACAGACACATCCTCAGACAGGAACATACTCAGACAGACACATCCTCAGACGGGAAAATGCTCAAACAGACACATCCTCAGACGAGAATATGCTCAAACAGACACATCCTCAGACGGGAACATACTCAAACAGACACATCCTCAGACGGGAACATGCTCAAACAGACACATCCTCAGACGGGAACATGCTCAAACAGACACATCCTTAGACGAGAATATGCTCAAACAGACACATCCTCAGACAGGAACATACTCAGACAGACACATCCTCAGACAGGAACATACTCAGACAGACACATACTCAGACAGGAACATACTCAGACAGACACATCCTCAGACAGACACATCCTCAGACAGGAACATACTCAGACAGGAACATACTCAGACAGACACGTCCTCAGAGAGAAACATACTCAGACAAACACATCCTCAGACAGCAACATACTCAGACAGACACGTCCTCAGACAGGAACATACTCAGACAGACACGTCCTCAGACAGGAACATACTCAGACAGACACGTCCTCAGACAGGAACATACTCAGACAGACACATACTCAGACAAACACATCCTCAGACAGCAACATACTCAGACAGACACGTCCTCAGACAGGAACATACTCAGACAGACATGTCCTCAGACAGGAACATACTCAGACAGACACATCATCAGACAGGAACATACTCAGACAGACACATACTCAGACAGGAACATACTCAGACAGACACATCCTCAGACAGGAACATACTCAGACAGACACATCCTCAGACAGGAACATACTCAGACAGACATGTCCTCAGACAGGAACATACTCAGACAGACACATCATCAGACAGGAACATACTCAGACAGACACATACTCAGACAGGAACATACTCAGACAGACACATCCTCAGACAGGAACATACTCAGACAGACACATCCTCAGACAGGAACATACTCAGACAGACACATCTCAGACAGGAACATACTCAGACAGACACATACTCAGACAGGAACATACTCAGACAGACACATCCTTAAACAAACAGGCAAATTACAAATCAGGCCAAGCTTTCAATTATTTGTATAGCAATGGATTATGGCGGACGAGCTATGGGCTTACTATATACGTATATCCCGAGCTGTATTGTATTGACAAAACACACAACACAGAACACAGACGCTGCAAGCTACAGTAATTTAAAACAAAACCGCAGAGTTTTAAATCTAAACTGAAAATAGTCTCGGCAAAATCCAGCTTGTTGTGAAACTAATTTCTGAACATTTTGTTTCCCGGAAATGTATGTTGTTTCCCTCAAACAGCGCGTTGAGGGAAAGATGAAATTATTCCTGTTATTTAAATGCTAGTTATCTAATAATTAATTCTATTATTTAAATGCTAGTTATCTAATAATTAATTCTGCTATTTAAATACTAGTTATCTAATAATTAATTCTATTATTTAAATGCTAGTTATCTAATAATTAATTCTGCTATTTAAATGCTAGTTATCTAATAATTAATTCTGTTATTTAAATGCTAGTTATCTAATAATTAATTATATTATTTAAATACTAGTTATCTAATAATTAATTCTGCTATTTAAATACTAGTTATCTAATAATTAATTCTGTTATTTAAATACTAGTTATCTAATAATTAATTATATTATTTAAATACTAGTTATCTAATAATTAATTCTATTATTTAAATACTAGTTATCTAATAATTAATTCTGCTATTTAAATACTAGTTATCTAATAATTAATTCTGTTATTTAAATACTAGTTATCTAATAATTAATTATATTATTTAAATACTAGTTATCTAATAATTAATTCTATTATTTAAATGCTAGTTATCTAATAATTAATTATATTATTTAAATACTAGTTATCTAATAATTAATTCTGCTATTTAAATACTAGTTATCTAATAATTAATTCTGTTATTTAAATACTAGTTATCTAATAATTAATTATATTATTTAAATACTAGTTATCTAATAATTAATTATATTATTTAAATACTAGTTATCTAATAATTAATTCTGTTATTTAAATACTAGTTATCTAATAATTAATTCTATTATTTAAATGCTAGTTATCTAATAATTAATCATATTATTTAAATACTAGTTATCTAATAATTAATTCTGTTATTTAAATGCTAGTTATCTAATAATTAATTCTATTATTTAAATGCTAGTTATCTAATAATTAATTCTGCTATTTAAATGCTAGTTATCTAATAATTAATTCTGTTATTTAAATACTAGTTATCTAATAATTAATTATATTATTTAAATACTAGTTACTTAATAATTAATTCTGCTATTTAAATACTAGTTATCTAATAATTAATTCTGTTATTTAAATATTAGTTATCTAATAATTAATTATATTATTTAAATACTAGTTATCTAATAATTAATTATATTATTTAAATACTAGTTATCTAATAATTAATTATATTATTTAAATACTAGTTATCTAATAATTAATTCTGTTATTTAAATACTAGTTATCTAATAATTAATTCTATTATTTAAATGCTAGTTATCTAATAATTAATCATATTATTTAAATACTAGTTATCTAATAATTAATTCTATTATTTAAATACTAGTTATCTAAAATTAATTCTATTATTAAATACTTAGTTATCTAATAATTAATTCTATTATTTAAATACTAGTTATTTAATAATTAATTCTGCTATTTAAATACTAGTTATCTAATAATTAATTCTGCTATTTAAATACTAGTTATCTAATAATTAATTCTGCTATTTAAATACTAGTTATCTAATAATTAATTCTGTTATTTAATCTTGTTTTGAAATTACTATGTCTTTGTGAAATATGTGTTAAGCAGATTTTGAATAGTGACTTTTCTAATTTTTCTAATGACGTTCTAATTGGTCACTTAAATATCCTCCCCCATGTGAACGTAGGTACAGTTTTATTGTAATTCTTAAGAGGGATTGTAGGTTTGTTTTTTTTTCTTTTAAAAAATTGTGTTTTTTTTGCATACTTTGAATTTTGGAAAACGTGACTTACGTAAAAATTATATTTTTGCCGACTTTTAATTATTAATTGCTTAAAACATTTTTTTTTATTAACAAATTTATTTTTGTAATAAAATATTTTTAACGCACTTGCATAATTGAAATAATTTTATTTACAGAGTATAGCGATAAAAATCACATTGCTGAAAAACAAAACTTTAGCAAAATCTTTTACAAATTTTAACTAGGACTCGAATGTCCCCATTTTGCTATATAACGGTACATAACTCTGCACCGATATACCGTCCACACATAACGGTACAGACTTAATACGAGGGCTATTCAGAAAGTAGATTACGTTTTTGGATAAAAAAAAAACTAAGTACAGGAAAAAAATTTTATTATATACATTTGAAAGAGGAACTAAAATACTATTTTTCGACATAATCGCCAAACAAATTTAGACATTTGTCATATCGGTGAACTAGCTTTGAAATTCCCGTGTCGTAGAATTCCGCCGCCTGTGACGCCAGCCAGTCAGTCACGCCCGCGCGGAGATCTGCGTCGTCATCGAAGCGTTGTGTTGCAAGCCAAGTCTTCATCTTCGGGAATAAGTGGAAATCACTAGGTGCCAGGTCCGGACTGTAGGGTGGATGAGGAAAATCTCCCACTTGAAGGTCGTCAAGACGTCTTTGTTCGATTTGCCGTGTGAGGGCGGGCATTGTCGTGCAAAAACAACACTTTTGCACTCAGTTTTCCTCTCCGCTTGTTCTGGATAGCTCGTCTTAAGTTTCGTAATGTTTGGCAATACCTTTCTGAGTTTATGGTTGCTCCACGTTCTAGGAAGTCAACCAGAAGAACACCTTTCCTGTCCCTCACGGGCGTGACTGACTGGCTGGCGTCACAGGCGGCGGAATTCTACGACACGGGAATTTCAAAGCTAGTTCACCGATATGACAAATCTCTAAATTTGTTTGGCGATTATGTCGAAAAATAGTATTTTAGTTCCTCTTTCAAATGTATATAATAAAATTTTTTTCCTGTACTTAGTTTTTTTTTTATCCAAAAACGTAATCTACTTTCTGAATAGCCCTCGTCTCGTAAGTAGGTAGGTGCATTCACGGTACTAAGTACGCGTACCGTACTCTTTTTCATGTTTTTTCATAACATATACGAAAAAATTTATATTATTACGCGTATATTGACATATAATTTAAACCTCTCAACTACTAACTATAATACTAATTTAATTGGATCCATTTACAAAAGATAACTTTAATATTATTATTATTGTTCGTATTTTGGTTAATTTTGAACAGGCTTGATTCGTTTAGCTTCATTAATAGGATTAATAGGACTTACGGATTATAAACTTTGTAAAATAGTCCATTTTAGAATTTACCAAGTGATGCGCGATAGATGTTCTTATTTTCGGGACAGCGGCAGTTTTAAACAACCACCGAATATCATTAGGGTTGTATCATATTATAGAATTACAATTCTATAATATTGTAAATAGAAATCTATTAAGATGAAATGACCTATTCTGATTTTGAAAATCGACTATATTTTTTATTGCCTACATTATAATTGCAGGCAAAGCCGCAACGGGTAACAGGTAGTTGACATATAATTTAAACCTCTCAACTACTAACTATAATACTAATTTAATTGGATCCATTTACAAATGATAACTTTAATATTATTATTATTGTTTGTATTTTGGTTAATTTTGAACAGGCTTGATTCGTTTAGCTTCATTAATAGGATTAATAGGACTTACGGATTATAAACTTTGTAAAATAGTCCATTTTAGAATTTACCAAGTGATGCGCGATAGATGTTCTTATTTTCGGGACAGCGGCAGTTTTAAACAACCACCGAATATCATTAGGGTTGAACAATCGAGATGTTTGACGATTGTTGACAATTCTTAGTGCGACGGTTGTAGTGCTAATTTCTGACACGGCTTTTAGATAAATGGTTTCCTTTTTGTTTAACCGACATCAGTATTCACTATTGTAGTGACGTTAACTAGACCATAATTTTTTTCTGATATTGTATTATATTTTTCTCGTCGCCTTTTATTGTGTTATTATTACTTGTTAAGTAATAATTACAATAATAAAACAGTGCAATGTTGTGAAAATGAATGTACAAAACAAAAAACAAATTGTACACTCTATGAACTTAAAACAACTTACTTTACAAAATAAACGAAAAATTAAAGAAAAAACTTTATTGAACCCAATGCTTCAGTACGATTCAAGGGTCTGCTGCGATGATAGCCAAATTGTATATTTATACTTAGGCCTATATAAATCATATAAATAATAATAAGAAACTCATTCAGAACTAAATCAAATAAATTTTCTGTCAATTTGTCAATTGATACAGTTTCCAGCAATATGCATTTATTATTATTATTATTATATATATATATATATATATATATATATGTATATATATTCTTTTTATATTCTTCTTATTTTCTGCTAGGATTATTGTCACTATGTTGAGTATAACGATCTGCCTTACTTCGTCAATTCTACTTTTGTTGACACGTTTCGGAGAACCTCCATCTTCAAAAACTATATCTATACTGGTCACTAGTGGTGGGGCAGAAAACACCAAACTATTAAAAAAAATTGCTTTTCTATAAACGACAAACGAACTGCTTTTTCAAACGGAAACAAGCAGTTTGATTTGGACTGGTTCGTGATTTGTGAAACAAGGAACAGCTGTTGAGACTTCACCACCACCCACGTTCTATTCGAACGTTGCTGCAAGCGCTAAAACTGTTTTCCTGCTAACTGTTTTCCTGCTAACTGCTTTTCTTCTACCTGCTTTTATGCTTTTTCCTTTATTCCAAGGTTTCTTGTTGCTTGTAGCGAAGCAAGAACTGTTTGGTCAATGTCAACGTTTATCTCTATTTTGTTGCGAGTTGTAACAACCTCTCACACTTTGTAGATACAGAGCCTAATTTTATTTAAACATATTTTTTATATTTATTATCAATCATCAATATTTTTTAATCAACTAAAAATATTCTAAATCGATTGCATTTTGGTAAATATGCAAAGGACTATTTAATTTTTAAGTAAAAAAAAAGAATGCTTCTATTGGAAATTCATTGCATTTTGTAAATACAAAATGGCATACATAATTATTACGTTTTGAGAATGTAATTTAATTATTACTACTTATAAGGATTATTTTTATCCTTTCTAAATGCTTTATACCCAAAAACAATTTAAGGACATGGTGGTAATAGGAATGAAAAAGCAGTCTTATAAAACTGAACGAATGTGCTTTATGTTTTAGCTGCTAATACAACTTTGAGTTTCAGTTTTCTAAACCTGTTTTTTTCAACTGTTTTAAAAAGCAGCTTTTTTCCTCAAAAAACAGTTTGTTGACGTTTTGTAAAAATAGCAGAAACGCCCACCTCTACTGGTCACCAATATTACGGCCCGTCCTATTTATAGTTTTCTATCTCCACCTCGTACACCTCCTTTATTCAACACGTGTACATTAAACCTGACGTGGTCGCTTCTGATTGGCTCTTCAAAATCATACGTTTTCGCTCGTTTCTGATTGGCTCCTTTCAAACTTTCTCTTCAACCGTTGTCCCTCCTGTTAATTTTTGAAACTTTTTAGATTTTTAAACGTAATATCTGCTTGCGACGATATCTGTTCATTTATTATGTTTTCTCCCTTTAATTTAGATTTAAAAATTTCCAAGTTCTCTAAAATGTTCATACGTCTTCCTTTTTCTGCCATATGTAGTACTTTCATGGAGTTTTCTATTTCTCGAGGTATGTGTCACTCTTTTATTAAATGTGACGCATAATTTGAAACATTTTTGCCGTATTTGAATGATGTTACATGTTATTTAAACCTAGTTCTAAATTTTCGTCCCGTTTGTCCTATGTAGACTGCCTCGCATCCACACTGTATTCTGTATATCCCATTCTTACTATATTTCTCCTTATCTTCTATATTCTTTGTCAGTACAAATTATTATATATATTTCTGCTAATATATATATTATGATTATAATATAATATAATATTATAATATAATATTAATAATATAATATAATGATTATATATATATATATATATATATATATATATATATATATATATATATATATATATATATATATATATATATATATATATATATATATATATATATATATATATATATATATATGATAATTAATGCATATTGCTTTTAAAGTAAATCAATTGACAGAATTTAACGAAAATTGTAATGAGTGTGTTTTCCATATCTCGGTATCATATTTCTTTTTTCTTTTTTTTTTTAATGAAAATTTCGAATGTCGACTCAAGGATCAGTGATTTTTTTTAATGTCCAAACACACTAGGATGATACTGTAAGTTCTTGCGGCTTGAAATTACAAAAATAGACCCTGACCGCCAAGAAGACACGTTTTTTTATTTAAGCGCATTTTGAAAATACAAAATGTTAATTGATACAGTATTTAACGCTGATTACGATGGTGTGATCACATTTAAAAAAATATATACTTTAGACAAAAACGTTACGATTTTTTTATTGTTTGAAATTGCCGCCGTTTTGAAAATGTTGTGCGAATTTTGATTGTTCACGAAATAGTTCCCGATTTTAGAAAAATCGACTTTTGTGCCAAATTTATTTGTATTTAGTTTCGTTTTAGTAATGTTAATATTATTATTATCATTTAGTTTAGTGTACTTACAAGGCGCTTGATCGCTACAGTACGATATTTACAGGCTAAAGAAATGTATAGTTTTACAATTTGGTAATATGCATTGGATTAATATTCTGTAAAATAATAGTTTTTTTTTACTTTTTTAGATTTCGAATTTTGTAAAAAAATTCTACATAACAATTTCTATTTTTCTTTTGCCAAAGCAACTGCACAATATTATAAAGATGAGACCATTTCTATGCAATACAAATAGATTTCTATACAGAATATTATATCTGCGGTCATTTGAATGTCTCGAACTGGGTGTTACATGATGGCTATTCCAATAACCGATTTTCCAGTGGAAATTTGTTTAAAACTCATGTATGAACAGTTTAGTTGATACGCTATTTACAACTTCTGCAGCAATCAATTCTTTTTGCAAACTATACAGTTAATAAATTTCAAAGATAAGCGAACAACGTACTGTGTTTACCGCATATCTTGCGTTCTAGTAATGTTTCTAAAAGTGACCAATAGGTAGCGCTAAACATCTTTTGTTTTGTATTTTACATTAAAAACACAAAAAAACAGAAACGATTTCATATTAACAAAGGTGTTTTGATAAAATATTATTAAAAAAAAGTGTTGTAATACCAATGTAATTTTAAATGATTTTAATATTTTTTATTTAAATGAATTATATAGGTTTGAAATATCACCTCTCAGTGATGTAAATTAATTTTGCATACAGTACCGGAAAATATCGCTGGATAATTAAGGTTTTGGTTTTTGCCAAAACCCGATGCCGTGTTCTGGTACAGCCAGTTGAACCCGTCCTGCGTTGTCCACTGTAGGTGGCGCGTGCGGTATGTAAGAGTACATAAGCTGTTTACCAAGCCGTGTGTCGTTATCTGGGTAGCTAAACAACCTACCTATCATTTTTGGAATAAAGCCTGCCACGCTGCGTCATAGCGCTGTGACGTTAGTGTGGTTTAAGTGTACAAGAGGCTGTGGTACACAAGGCTGTTTACCTGAGCCGTGTGTCGTTAGCTGAGTTGCTTGACATATCATTTTTTGGATTTTTATTTTATTTTGTTTAACGTCCAAGCACAATATCTTCAATTTTTTTCAACGTCCGACAATTGTGCACACTTGGGCTAATGCAGACGATGGGATGATTTATAGCGTATGAAAATGCCAAGTTCTGGCCGGGAATCGAACCCGGGTCCTCGGGGTGAAAGCCTAGTACGCTATCCACTAGACCAGGGGTCTCCAAACTTTCCAGCCTTAGGGCCATACTGATTACTCCAGTAAGTTCCGAGGGCCAAAACCATATTATCATTGTTGCCGGTGGTAAAAAGTGAAATAGTCCACTGATGAAAAAAAAGTCCGAAAAAGTACGCAACGTTTAAAAAAGGCTGCAAATCGTACTAAAGTCCGCAAAACGGCAACACTGCATATTATTAATTTTCCTGTCATTATCTGTAATTTCTAGATTAGTCGTAGAGTACGAGCCATGAGCAGTAACGTGACGACATCTGGTGGACACAAGCGGAAATAGGTAGTACCTTCTATCGCTAACAGATGGCGCTAATAGCACGTACAGAATAATCTCGTTGGTTCGAGAAAGTTCTGGCGTCTTCCACCCATAAAAAATATGTTCTCTAAAAGGAGTTTTCAAATATGCTAGCTCTCCGGGGGCCGGACAAAATCTGTCCGCGGGCCGGATGTGGCCCTCGGGCCGTAGTTTGGAGACCCCTGCACTAGACCACCGAGGCGGCTTCATTTTTTCTTTCATACAGATTGCGTAGTCCACGTAAGGACCCGGCCCCACGCGTCTTGCGCTATCTAACGCGTATGGGTTAATTCTTGTCGTGTACTTTGCACGGCGTATGGGTTCTGTTCCATTCCGTGTACATATCTGCTGCCCGTCGGAAAATATCCAGGGTTTAAAAGAGAAACACTCTTTTATGTGAATTAATTAATGTGAAATTAATCGGGAAATCTGCCATTATTATATGAAAACAAGTATGCTGTGATTAATGTTTATATCACTCATTCGGATTTTTTTTTAAGTGGCTTAAACGGTTCAAAGAAGTGCGAGACGGTCCACAACGACCTTCGACGACAGCGATGGACGAGAACATTGCAAAAACCAGCAATTTAATCTGAAAATACTTTCGGTTGAGCATTCGCACTACCGCTGAGATCTCGGAATCGAAAAGGAATCACTTCGGTAGATTTTGCATGAAAAAAAGTCCGTTAAAAAATGGTACTAAAAAATCTCGCTTGAACACGACTCTAGAATGAACATTTGTGCAAAAAAGAGTTTCAGTGTTATTACCGAGATGATTATTCAGTGTCTTTAATGATGCAAATTAGGATAAATGGTAGAGGTGTTGGTGCACATGTCAGATGTTCTAGATTCCGGAGTCAAGTATTGTTGAACGATTAGTCCACTACGGAGGCAAAATCGTCACACTTTACGAAGAATAACACGACTTATTCGTTATTCTTACTGAATAAACTAATTCAATTAATAACAAATTATATGAGTTCACACTAGCAACTTTTGTACGGCGTTAGAATTCGACGGACGCTTTTGTAAATTTACAAAAGAACGATGAACAAAGACTATTGTAACAATTATTAAATACACTCCACTTATTACTTTAATAGTAAAACAAAACTTGCTCGGTTATACCGGTTTACTACAATCTGTGACTACAATTCATAACATAAAGAAAGATTAAGCGTGAAGCGACTTCGATTATCTGCAAAAAAATGTAAGGAATTTTAACTTCGCGGCCCCGTCCTTTAGTTTTTACACAGTATTTAACTTTGCATAACAGTCATTTACAATATGGCGGTACATTACATAACCGGCAACGCCATACTAATTCAATTAATCTAAACATTATTTAATTTAGCCTAACGCACATCTTAAATTAATAATAAACGATTTAGTAAATAGCTGGTTCGCTTTCGTTTACGGTTCACACTTCTAGCGTATAAACGATAAGTCGTTCATTATATAATCGGCGACAGCATCCTCTTATCTAGCGACGGGTCAAGGTCCGAAATGTCCCCAACTCCGGCATTCACGTACGCGCGCACACAGCAGGCGCGCATTATATATTCAATTATATCATACCTTTGTTTACTTATAATACATTTAGCCCTTATCTTAGTTTACATTGTTAGACTTAACGCATACCTTTGTTTACATTTTTAGGTTGGTAAATACATTTTGTATACATTGGTAAATTGGCGCCTATCTTTGTTTACATTTGTTATCAATGACCGTTATTTACATTTTTAGGTTTTCGCCAGTCTTTGTTAACTTTGGTAGATTGACGCCTATCTTTGTTTACATTCCTAATCCAGTGTCCTTTAAGAAAATTTTTTTTTAATTTGTCTGTGTTTTTGAAAAAAGCATAAAATTTCCATTAACGTTGGACCGGTATCAGTTTTAAAAAATATTTCATTAACATATTGGCGAAGCGGTTACGAGTGCGTCAAAACGCTGTCGCGGAAGAGTAAATGTTCAAATAAATAAGAATTTTATGCGAATTTTACTGTTCCTCGAATCGTTAGTATTATTCAAACAAAAACAATACAAAATAAAACTCCTGTTTGAATAAGATTTGAACAAACATATTAAATTTAAATAAGTTTGTTTAAGGTTGTTTTTGAGGCTCACCTTTTAAGGGCAAGCCTGTCCAAAAATAATCTGTTTTAAATGTAATCCTTTCTTTTTTTTTCAATATGTACAATATTTACATTAAGTTAACCCAGTAACACTTCGCCGTTATATTAGAGCGGAGTATGGAATAGTCCACCGAGAGTTTACAATTAATTGTTTAACGTATTGCCTACTCTGCGCCTGCAATGCTAACTATTTATTATAGTAAAACTCTTTTAGTATTGCAATGTAATAAAATTCAACTTCATTAATAAAATTTCAAATGAAGTTGGTGAAGTAATATTTTTTTTAAAATGACGGTTATCTCTTGAATTAGCGTAAAAGCGAGGACGTCACAGCGCTGTCGTGAAGCACTCTATATATTTATTAAGAAACAAATTGTAGGTCTACTTCCATATTAAGAGCGGTAATTAGTCAAATAATTAGGGTATACTGCGTGGTCCACTGTTCTTCGCAGGAGTGACGTTCTAAAAAAAAATATTAGAAATAAAAACTCCCGCTTGCATAAAATGTGAACAAAATTATTACATTGAAGAAAGTTTCTTAAAGATTGTTTTTCAGGATTGCCTTTTAATAGCCCACCCAACAATTACCATTTATATTAGTGAATTAGTCTTATTCAGTCCTTATTACGTGAGAAAGTTAAACGATCACATTATTAATCGACGATTTTCAGTTTGTGTTACGTCATTCGTTTTTCTAAAGCGATTTTGAAGTTTGTAATTATGATTTTGAAATCATATTTACTTACATTATTAACTAATTGAAAGTGTAAACTATTCGAGCAGCCATCAACGTAAGGCCCAGGCTCGGTACCGTGAATCGTCTGCCAGTTATTAATTCTACAAACCTATTTTGAGTTTGATCTGTTTTCAGAATGTTATGGATCACAAAGGATATTTAGTTCTTGTTGCTCCCTTCATGCTACAACGAGAAAAGATTTTTAAAATTAGTCTTTATGTTTTTGATATCATACTTACTTACATTATTGACTAATTCCAATTGAAAATGTGAACTATTCGAGTGGCCTTTGTGGTAAAACCTAAACTCGTGAGACTGAAATTCCGCCAATCATAAGTTCTAAAACATATTTCCAATTATTCCAGTTTCGGGAAGTTAAAGGATCACAGTTTTAATCAAGGGATTTAATTTTTTTACTTGTTTCATACTTAAACGAAAAACAATTTTTAAAATTTGTTAATGCTTTGAAAAAAGCTAAAAATTTCTATTAACGTGGGACCGGTATCAGTTTTAAAAAATATTTTATTAACATATAGGCGAAGCGGTTATGAGTGGGTCAAAACGCTGTCATGAAAGATTAAATATTCAAATAGTCAAGAATATTATGCGAATTTTACTGTTCCTCGAATCGTTAGTATTATTCAAACAAAAACAATACAAAATAAAACTCCTGTTTGAATAAGATTTGAACAAACATATTTAATTTAAATAAGTTTGTTTTTGAGGCTCACCTTTTAAGGGCAAGCCTGTCCAAAAATAATCTGTTTTAAATGTAATCCTTTCTTTTTTTTCAATATGTACAATATTTACATTAAGTTAACCCAGTAACACTTCGCCGTTATATTAGAGCGGAGTATGGAATAGTCCACCGAGAGTTTACAATTAATTGTTTAACGTATTGCCTACTCTGCGCCTGCAATGCTAACTATTTATTATAGTAAAATTCTTTTGGTGTTTCAATGTGATAAGCTTCAACACCATTAAAGTTGGTGAAGTAATATTTTTTTAAAATGACGGTTATCTCTTGAATTAGCGTAAAAGCGATGACGTCAGAGCGCTGTCGTGAAGCACTCTATATATTTATTAAGAAACAAATTGTAGGTCTACTTCCATATTAAGAGCGGTAAATATTAAAATAATTAGGAATATAATTCGAGGTCCACTGTTCTTCGCAGTAGTGTAATTCTAAGAAAAAATATTTGAAAATAAAACTCCCGCTTGCATAAAATGTGAACAAAATTATTACATTGAAGAAAGTTTGTTAAAGATTGTTTTTCAGGCTTGCCTTTTAATAGCTCACCAAAAAATTACCATTTATATTAAGTGAATTAGTCTTATTCAGTCTTTATTACGTGAGAAAGTTAAACGATCAAACTATTAATCGACGATTTTCAGTTTGTGTTACTTCGTTCGTTTTTCTAAAACGATTTGTGGAGTTTGTGATTGTGATTTTGAAATCATATTTACTTACATTATTAACTAATTGAAAATGTAAACTATTCTAGCAGCCATCAACGTAAGGCCCAGGCTCGGTACCGTGAATCTTCTACCAGTTATTAGTTCTACAACCTATTTTGAGTTTGATCTGTTTTCAGAATGTTATGGCTCACAAAGGATATTTAGTTCTTGTTACTTCCTTCATGCTACAACGATAAAAGATTTTTGAAGATAGTCTTTATGTTTTTGAGGTTATATTTACTTACATTTTGAACTAATTTTCATTTAAAATGTAAACTATTCGAGCAGCCATCATGGTAAGGCCCAGGCTCGGTACCGTAAATCGTCTGCCAGTTATTAGTTCTACAAACCTATTTTGAGTTTGATCTGTTTTCTTAATGTTATGGATCACAAAGGATTTTTGGCTTTTGTTACTTCCTTCATGCTACAACGAGAAAAGATTTTTAAAATTAGTCTTTATGTTTTTGATATCATATTTACTTACATTATTGACTAATTCCAATTGAAAATGTGAACTATTCGAGTGGCCTTTGTGGTAAAACCTAAACTCGTGAGACCGAAATGCCGCCAATTATAAGTTCTAAAACATATTTCCAATTATTCCAGTTTCGGGAAGTTAAAGGATCACAGTTTTAATCAAGGGATTTAATTTTTTTACTTGTTTCATACTTAAACGAAAAACAATTTTTAAAATTTGTTAATGCTTTGAAAAAAGCTAAAAATTTCTATTAACGTGGGACCGGTATCAGTTTTAAAAAATATTTTATTAACATATAGGCGAAGCGGTTATGAGTGGGTCAAAACGCTGTCATGAAAGATTAAATATTCAAATAGTCAAGAATATTATGCGAATTTTACTGTTCCTCGAATCGTTAGTATTATTCAAACAAAAACAATACAAAATAAAACTCCTGTTTGAATAAGATTTGAACAAACATATTAAATTTAAATAAGTTTGTTTAAGGTTGTTTTTGAGGCGTACCTTTTAAGGGCAAGCCTGTCCAAAAAATAATCTGTAAATGTAATCCTTTCTTTTTTTTTCAATATGTACAGTAACACTTCGCCGTTATATTAGAGCGGAGTATGGAATAGTCCACCGAGAGTTTACAATTAATTGTTTAACGTATTGCCTACTCTGCGCCTGCAATGCTAACTATTTATTGTAGTAAAACTCTTTTAGTATTGCAATGTAATAAAATTCAACTTCAATAATAAAATTTCAAATGAAGTTGGTGAAGTAATATTTTTTTAAATGACGGTTATCAAAAAGTTAAACGATCACATTATTAATTGACGATTTTCAGTTTGTGTTACGTCGTTCGTTTTTCTAAAGCGATTTTGAAGTTTGTGATTATGATTTTAAAATCATATTTACTTACATTATTAACTAATTGAAAATGTAAACTATTCGAGCAGCCATCAACGTAAGGCCCAGGCTCGGTACCGTGCATCGTCTGCCAGTTATTAGTTCTACAACCTGTTTTGAGTTTGATCTGTTTTCAGAATGTTATGGATCACAAAGGATTTTTAATGCTACAACGAGAAAAGATTTTTAAAGTTAGTCTTTATGTTTTTGAGATAATATTTACTTACATTATTGACTAATTCCAATTGAAAATGTGAACTATTCGAGCGGCCTTTGTGGTAAAACCTAAACTCGTAAAACTGAAATGCCGTTATTAACATATTGGCGAAGCAGTTACGAGTGGGTCAAACGCTGTCGCGGAAGAGTAAATATTAAAATTATCAAGAATATTATGCCAATTTTACTGTTCCTCGAATCGTTAGTATTATTCTAACAAAAACAATATAAAATAAATCTCCTGTTTGAATAAGATTTCATCAAACATATTAATTTGAAATAAGTTTGTTAAAGGTTGTTTTTGAGGCTTACCTTTTAATAGCAAACCTGTCCAAAAATTACTATTATTTCCCTTAAAAAATAATGTTACATTATTTACAAGTTAACCCAGTAACATTTCGCCGTTATATTAAAGCGAAGGGTATGCCATAGTCCAATTAGAGTTTACTTTGTTTTATATTACGCCTACTCTGCTCTTGCAATGCTAACTAATGGTTCTAGTAAAATTTCTGTTAGTCTTGTAATGTGATAAGATCCAGCTCTGGCCAATGAAATGTCTACCAATCATTAGTTCTGGAGCATATTTCCAATTATTCTATTTTCAGAAAGTTTCACATTAACCTACAATTTTCAGTTTATGTAACTTCATTCATGTTTCAAAGGAATACGATTTTTAATGTTTGCTTTTTTGTTTTTGAAATTATATTTCTTTACGTCAATTGTTTTCGTTCAATGATCTTAGAAAAATAAATAAACGATAAAATCATTTCATTCAATACGTTTTTGGCCGACACAACTTTACTGACGGAAAAAACCATAAAATCTTTATTCACTTAACTTTTGTCATATAAATATACATTTTAATGACACTTTCCTTATTAAACAAACATATCATTACCGTATTTAAAACAGTCTAGTTTGAACAGAATCGTATGTGAATCAAATGAAAAAATTAAAAAATCATATCCTAAGTGCGCGCAGTAATGCTCATATAAAATGAAATTAGAAAATTGTACATCGCTCAATATTTCAAAATTGGAACCAAATGTTTAAAAGTGCTGTCGGTTTTAGTACACTGTATGTAGCTTACGTTTGCCGATAGAAAATGATAGACTACCTTTGTACATAAGTGGAACTAAAATGTTTTATTTACAACAAACAAAGTACATTATATTTTTCCCAATTAATTTTTGAAAATAATATTAAAAATATTGTGTTTTAATATATTTATTCTCAAAATTTAAATGATATTTTAATACATTTAATTCCATTTATGCAAGTATTTTGATTGTTTTATACAGAAAGGAAATCAAGGCATTATCTCTTATAGTTTGTGAGAAAAAGGTACATAAAGTTGTAAAAATTTAATTGCCGGTATACAAGGAATAGTGATTGTCATATAAATACAATTAATTGTTATCTCCTAATACATTCCAGGTTTATATGTGGGATCTTGGTGTAAAACATCATCAAAAATCTTGAGATATTTCAATAAAATTAATAATTTACATCCTTACGACATCATTTTTACTTTACAATATTTCGTTACAAATTATGAATTATGTTTAATATTAACCATTTGCCACCCCAAAGGAATAGCCCTCGCCCTCTCGGAAGTTTCGACACTGCATATAAAGGGCTAAATCTTATAGAAAAATCAAAAATAAATAAATACAAAAAGGGAGAACATGGTTACCACTAAGGTGTTGGGTTCATGCATGATTATGGTCAGGTATGTACGAGTTACAAATTGATTATAGTCCTGTAATTTTAAGTATGAATTAATGATACGTCTGGACACCTAGTGGCATCGGTCCTCCCCGCACTTATTAGCCGGCTCACTTGTAGTCATTCGGAAACCGATAAATTTCTGAAGTTGAGAACTTATACTTTATCGTTCTATAAACAACACAAAACAATGAAAAATCGTCATTATCTTACATAAGTATATTTGTTATTTGATTTCAGATACTTTTTCAGTGAAGAATTTGTCATCAAAAAAACGTTTACATGAAAAAATAAACTTTAAAACTATTTTTATGAATAAAAAAATCATCAGAATGGCAATACTACAACGTTATAGTTCAATAATTGTCTCCTAGATTGCGGTAAGAACGTTACGCTTACAGTAGTAAGGTTGTAGGGCTATATTCGAATAGGAAAGTAGGCGGATCTTCGCGAGAATCAGTGACTTAAAAAAAACTGTTACTTTTTTATCGCTACCGCATGGAATTTCATTTAGTATAAAACGAACAGTTATTAAATTAGGCTAGCTACGGGTAATAAAAGTAGTACTGTTTTTCATTTTCACTGGCCTGCTCTTTTGTCTTCTTATTATTATCATTTCTCAGATCAATAGGCCTATAGTATATCATTGGACCTTGCAAAATCCCAGCTCTTTAGCTATCGTTGTGTCCGAGATCTTGAGATGGGAGCAACTGGATCTATGTTTTGTTGAATCTGCTGTGTATTTATTGTAAGTAAATTTATCCCTTTACAGAAGATCGTTAAAAATACAAAATACAAAGAAGCTTATACAAAAACTACAGACTTTTCTTTGAAAAATACTAAAATAGCGTTTCATTCTATATATTGTAGTTTCTCTAGGTGTTGTATTCGCCGGTTCGACCGTATTTACTGCTGTCAAGTTTTTGTTTTTTACGAGTGCATGAAATAAGTTAGCAAATAGAAATTACGAATCCTTTAGAGCAGTAGAACGATAAAATTAGACATCCTTTAATTAGAAAAAATAATTTAATAAGTTCTTTGTCAATCTGCACTGAAAGAGTAAAAAACCCAGGACACCGAGAACAGTTCACGCGGAGTCACCAGTTCTTTAATATCAGTGTCTATAAACTTATAGACTTTTTTCAGTACATATATATATTGTTTCACAATGTAATTTTAAAAACACAAGGGTTGTATATTACTGTAAAGCACAATCCTTTCACATTTCTACTTTGAGTAAAAAAGAACATCAAGTTTTGCTGAGACTATAATTTTACCGGTAAAACTTAAGTAACGGCGATACTTAAATTAAAATCTTCATATGTTCTGAATTAATTTCATCAAAGTACTGAATTAGCACTTTAAACTTTAAAATTAATTGTATGTGTGTGTGTGTGTGTGTGTGTGTGTGTGTGTGTGTGTGTGTGTGTGTGTGTGTGTGTGTGAGTGTGTGTGTGTGTGTGTGTGTACGCGCGCGCGTGTGCGTGTGCGTGTGCGTGTACAGCCATCTTGAAACCCCGGCGTTATACTTTATCATATGTGTATATAACGGTTTTTCCCTTTTACGCCGTTTAACCTGAACCCGTTAAGTTTACATCAGTAATATCGTGTGTATGTATTCCGCCATCTTGAAAACTCTTAAGTAACACTATGTACTACCATGACGTTAGAGTATGTCACATATACGTACGTATATAACGGATTTAACCATTTAAGCCATTTAACCTATGCCTCCTATTCTGTATCAATGGTCCCTCGAGTGTTCCGCCATTTTGAAATTTCGGAGCTGCACACGTCTACTCTTAAGATATTTTTTAGTAGGGGAGCATCTCCGGCCCGGGTCGGTATCATATTACATCTCTCCCAGCACAAAAATCCTCAATTTAAAAACTCGGAGATGGTGATGGGTTGTCTGCTTGTCTTTTTGTCTGTGTCTATCTGTCTTTAGTCATATGACTCCCAATACAACAACCTGCCATTTTTAAACCGTCTGAGATGGAGTCTCTGTCTATTTTTCTAGGTATCTGCTTATCCTCCTCTATCTGTCTGTCTACCTCTTTGCCTTTCTTTCTACTGGTATGTCTGTCTGTCTATCTCTTTGCCTTTCTTTCTTTACCAACGTATGCATGTCTGTCTGTCTTTCTGTCTCTCTCTCTCCTATCTCTTTCTCCTTCTTTCTCTTTCTCCTTCTCTCTCTCTTCCCCTTTCTCTCTCTTCCCCTTCTCTCTCTCCTTTTCTCTTTCTCTCTCTCTCTCCTTGTCTCTCTCTCTCTCTCTCTCCTTCTCTCTCTCCTCTTCTCTCTCTCTTTCTCTCTTTCTTCCTCTCCCTCTCTCACTAATTTTCCTCTCTAAGAGTGCAAAAAGTGTCAAAATGCAGATATACCTAAGTACAACAAATATTTAACGGTATCGGCGTGCAGTTTGTGGAACTGATTACCAGAGGCCCTAAAGTCGATGAATGGCCGTGTTCAGTTTTTAAAGGCTTTAACAATATATAAAGCGATCCGTGCTGTGGAGTGAATGACACCGGCCTAACTGTGTATCAAACGTAGCCGTGGGAGACCTAGTGACCTTCCAGTGTACCTCAGCCTTACCCATGCGTGCAGTTCTACATGAACGGATTTAATTTCTTTACCTACTTGTGGGTATTGTTGCTTGTATTCCATAAGCAAGAATACAAAATAGGATGGGATGCCGTATGGAGCAGAACCTTAATAATGAGAGTCAAGAGAAAGACAGATTGAAAGGGAATTAGCAGAACAAACATGTGCAAGTACCTCAGGAATGAACTGGGAAGTCGCCAATTAGAAACGGGGGAGCTACCCACCTTGAATCCTCTTCAAATCCTAGAATTAAAGAGACTAGGATTGGAGAAGAGCCTGCAATAACTGAGCATCTCAGGAATGCAGAAAGGTCCAATAGATTTACAATGGACGCAGTCCAACAGTAACCCTACAAATTCATTCATCAGATATTCGTAACTCGCCCACTAACGTAATGAAAATAACACCAAAATGGCGTGTGTGCATACAACATACTATGCCTAGCCTGTGTCATTCACTAGTCAAGCGATGCGCACACACGCACATGCAGTGGGCTTCCTGAGTCCCGCCCTTTCTCATTGCAAGGTTCTGCTATACGGCTGGTAATCTCATGCTCTACGATATTTAAAGCCTAACGTTAAATTTAAAGCAGTTTTCTCCTCTATGTTTTGTCACTGAATTACGACCGACACCTTATTTTAAAACTGCGACCGATATGCTGAATGGTTTTTGAGTTTTCCCCGATTTTAAAAAAAAATACGTCACTGATCGAGGAAAATGCCATCATTAAAATGATACAATAATCGAAACGTTTATACGTAGGAGAAAAATTCAAAAGCCGGATAAGCACATTGTAAAATACAGATTTACACTTCCAAGAACTGTAAAACGAGATAGTTTATACTCCGTCTGAAACAAAAACTCTCAAAGCGCTATTGGGCCTAATCCTAACTGAGCTACGGACATAAGGACACACTTACGACATCAATTAATAACTGTAATAACTAAGAACGAACAAAATTAATACTGAACAGCTTTTCAAAATTTGTACAGTAATGAGATTAGCAAAAGAAAAATTGTCTCGTCGAAATCTTTTATAAAAAGTACCCAGAACAAAAAAAAGTGTTTTTCTCTTATTTTAAATTTTTTCTACACTCAATTTATTTGTGTATTTTCAGTCTAAACAATTCGTTAGCCAAAACGGACGAACCGATATTTTGTAAGTAGATTTTCCTTTCTGTAAATAAAGCTCTTGAAAAGAATGCTTTGGGGAAATACCAAACCGTAAATTTTGTTCGTGCAGTTCGAGTCGAAAGCATTACCCAATGCCGATTATGAGAAAATCCGATTTTTAGAAGTTTTTTTTGACAAAAATAAGGTTTTTATAATAATAATATCGGTTAAAATGTCCGATGCCTAGATTCCACTCTTTCCGATCTTCCCATTGTCCGATTTGTAAATTTCGATCACTCATAGCTTTACGGATTCCTTCCATCCAGCAGCTCTTCTTTGGTCTTCCTCTTGCCCTTTTTAATGTCGGCACCCACTCAATTGCTTGTTTCGGCAGTCGAGCTTCGCTCATCCGTTGGGCATGACCGTACCAAATTAACTGACTCCTCTCAGTGTCCTCTATTCCCGTCTGTTGACGAATTACCTCATTTCTTATTCTTTGGACTCTCGATATCCCAGCAGATCTTCTCAACGCATCCATTTCTACAGCTTCTATCCTTTTCTTTGTTTTTTCTTTAATTCTCCACGTCTCAGCTCCATATATTAAAAAAGAAATTGAATCATATATAAATATATATTTTTTTTCATAACCATCTCACCCAACCGTAACATATACATACTGTTCTAATAATTATGTACACAATATTATTTACACCTGTCTTTGTTTTTGTACTTTTATTTAATTTAAAAAAAATTACCTTAATAAAAATACTTAGTAGACTCTTGAACTCCAGAAGCGAGCGTTAAAAATGGGTCTCAAAGTTTCAATTGAAAAGACTAAAATATTGACAAACATACAAAAACCACCAAAAAAGCTTCAAGTGGGAGAACAATACATTGAGATAGTCAATGAATTCAAATACCTTGGGGAATGGATCGGCTGGAACGCCCTAGAGAAAAAAGCTATGGAATCTAGGAGAAATAAAGTTGAATTAGCCTTCCAACTTACCAAAGACACAACAAGAAGTCCCTCTCCTGGAATACAAAGATAAGGCATTGCATACGGTAATTAATCCAGAAGCCTTATATGCAGCTGAAACATTATCTGTCACAACCCAGGGCCCACTTGAAAGGCTGGAGATCAAAGAAAGAAAGATATTACGAAAAATCTTAAGCCCCAAATTCCGTCACAACCAATTACTCCACATCAGTAATGAAAATCATTACCAAAAAACTGAAACACTATCAGACACAATAAGAAAAAGGAGAATTGATTTTTATGGGCACATCCTCCGAATGGACAAAAATAGACTAACCAAAAAAATATTTGACTATTTTCACAAGAAAAGAGCCAAACCACTTTGGTTTAGAGAGACAGAGAAATACATAACAGAACTAAATCACTGACACTATGCTCATGGACAAAACAATAACCAAGGACAAGAAACAACGGTTCCAAAGCAAAGTCAAATCCAAGTGTACGATCCAAATCTCTGACGAAGAAAGAAAAGCAAGATCACAACGAATGAAGCAATACTGGGCTACGAGGAAGGCACAGAACATTAAAAAGTGATTGATTTAGTGTACCCCAAAGTTGGGTGAAACAAATAAAGAGAAGAAAAATACTTAGTAGTAATCACTTCATAATACATTTTGGTCATATAAAATCAATAAGGTTTTTTCAAAAATTAAAAATGGTCCGTAGATTTTGAGGCATTTCCAAAAGAACCAAATTTCATCAAAATCGATCGACCAGTATATTCTCCAGCGATGCGCACAAAAACACACAGACAGACGGACAGAAATCCGAATAAAGTCTCGGTTCGAGGTCAATCTTTTTTATGATCACCGTACTTTATACTTCGTATATCGACAAAAACAAGAACAAATGTAGGCTAGGCACTTCCGTTGACAGTGAAATAATTTATATGTTTACGTACATAAAGGCTTTCATTTTACATTTACATTGCTTTTGTACAAAGAACGCGAGAAGTGGAAATTGAAATAACATTGCCAATCGGTAACAACAATGCTGTTTTTTGTTTTTATTTTATAAGTTCTATTCGCGTAAAAATAATGATTTTATGCTTCCGATTCCCTTGTCAGTTTTTAATAACGATCAAATCGGCAATGAATAGGCCCCTACGTCAATCACGTTGTTGTACTGAAACTGCAAAACTGCACAAAGGATCCCGTACAATTATTTATAGCGACAAAACTGAAGAGGTATAGCTTTACTTCCTTAAAAACCACCCGCATTGAAGAACGCAGAATCCAGTTGTTGAAAATCGTATTCGAACAATATAACATTTATTTTTTTTTTTATTTTAAGACGAAAAGCATATTGAAGCTATTATAATAATTGAGGCTATAATAATTTTTTAACTAGATATTTGACCACAAGGGGCGTAGATGCGGAGAGCGCTAATACCCCTTGCCCCCCCCCGTCAAAGTGCACAAACAACGCAAATTATATAGCACAAAGAAAGTATTTATTCAAAAGATCTCTATTTTTTTTTTTTAACGTCCGACTATTGTGCACACTTGGGCTAATGCAGACGATGGGATGATTTATAGCGTATGAAAATGCCAAGCCCTGGCCGGGAATCGAACCCGGGTCCTCGGGGTGAAAGCCCAGTACGCTATCAACTAGGCCACCGAGGCGGCTCCGATTGTTTTGAAATTTGGTATGAAGGTAGCCTGTATAAAGCCCAAACAATGGACTTTTTTCAATTCACTTCTGTTTAAAGATAGCGGCTTTAATAATTACAAGTGTAGTTTGCTAGCTGTGTGTGTGTGTGTGTGTGTGTGTGTGTGTGTGTGTGTGTGTGTGTGTGTGTGTGTGTGTGTGTGTGTGTTTGTGTTTGTTTGTTTGTTATTTTAAGGCGAAAAACATTTTTTTTTTGTGTTTAACATTCGATTATTGTGCACACTTGGGCTAATGCAGACGGTGGGATGATTTATAGCGTATGAAAATGCCAAACCCTGGCCGGGAATCGAACCCGGGTCCTCAGGGTGAAAGCCCAGTACGCTATCAACTAGGCCACCGAGGCGGCCCTTTTTTAAAATATGTTAAGAATGTATTAATAGGTTAAAAGTATATTACATGTATGTAGCAAGTGATTTTGCAAAAAAATCAACAGATATTGGGGAAACCAAAAATTAAAATGGAATAAACGGATTCGATAACTAATTGGGGGAATGCATATTAAATAGCCCACAAAACAAAAATAACTTTAAGACATTATTAAATATGAGCAAATAGCAGCATAGTATTCATTCAAGCCACGATAATCAATTTTTTTTTTAACGTCCGACTATTGTGCACACTTGGGCTAATGCAGACGATGGGATGATTTATAGCGTATGAAAATGCCAAGTCTTGGACGGGAATCGAACCCGGGTCCTCGGGGTGAAAGCTTCAAACAGTAGAAAAATAGTAAACTTGTGCTAATTAAAAATACGAAAACATTTTTTTTTTTTTTAAGGCGAAAAGCACATTAAGGCTATCATCACCTAAACACAACTAGTAACGAAACAATAGGGCGATAAAACTTAACCTTACTTCCTTACCATCATGTCGTATTCACTTTTAACTCGTCACGTGTGCGCGAATAGTAACAAAAACACAACAAAAAGAGTTTAGGGCTTGGCGGTCGATGTGCCCAAAGCACCGGTCAGTCTACTCTGAACTGCGCACCTCTAGGTTACGTGTTCTAGCCGCAGTTACTCCTGTTGTTTTATCCTTACACCGTCAACGCTGATCCCACGTCCACATTACGTGACGTTAAAAAGTAGCAACGATTTTCTAGCGACTTGTAAAATGGCACGACGAGAAACTCATTTAAAAATAATTTGCCATTTACTATGTTCTATCTACTTAAACCACATTTTACATCATAACAATTATTTTATTGTCTTACTGTTGCTTCACAAGCCGCGAGTAGTTAATTGAAATATTTCCTGCGGGAATCAACTCAGAGAGAATGTTATTAAACCATTTCTAGTTAATATCGGAGAAACTGTTACTGCAATTACTTAACTCACAAGACAATGCAGGTCTGTATTTGTGTCACTGTAGTCTGCTGTGACATTTATAAATTTCTGTTTTTAATAGACACTTGCACGATTATGGGGTAGGGGAATTAAGTTAAGTAAATATACAATATTGGGTACGTACTAATCAAGTAAAGCGCTACACCTGGCTCATACTAAGGCACGATATGCAAAGTATTCTCGTACTATATTCAAGTTGTACGATATACATTGCACGCACGTACTATGTTCAAGTAAAGACAAGTTATCTTCAAGTAAAGGCACGGTATGTATCACGTGAACGTACTATATTCAGTTAAAGACACGTTATGCATCGTACGGACGTCACATAGTCAAGTATAAAGGCAGGCCATGCATTGCATGCAAGTACCATATTCAAGTAAATGTACGATATGCATTGCATGCACGTACTATATTCGAGTAAAGACACGAAACACAACGCATGCACGCACTATAGTCAAGCAAAGACACGAAATGCAACGCATACACGTACTATATGCAAGTAAAGACACAAAATACGTGCAAGGCATGCACGTACTATATTCAAATAAAGACACGAAATGCATTGCATGAACGTACTATATTCAAGTAAAGAGACGGAACGCAACGTATGCACGTACTATATTCAAGTAAGGTACGATATGCATTCCATGCACGTACTATATTCAAGAAAAGACACGAAACGCAACGCATGCACGTACTATAGTCAAGCAAAGACACGAAATGCAACGCATGCACGTACTATATGCAAGTAAAGAGACGGAACGCAACGTATGCACGTACTATATTCAAGTAAGGTACGATATGCATTCCATGCACGTACTATATTCAAGAAAAGACACGAATTGCAACGCATGCACGTACTATATTCAAGAAAAGACACGAAATGCAACGCATGCACGTACTAAATGCAAGTAAAGAGACGGAACGCAACGTATGCACGTACTATATTCAAGTAAGGTACGATATGCATTCCATGCACGTACTATATTCAAGAAAAGACACGAAATGCATTGCATGAACGTACTATATTCAAGTAAAGAGACGGAACGCAACGTATGCACGTACTATATTCAAGTAAGGTACGATATGCATTCCATGCACGTACTATATTCAAGAAAAGACACGAAACGCAACGCATACACGTACTATATGCAAGTAAAGACACAAAATACGTGCAAGGCATGCACGTACTATATTCAAATAAAGACACGAAATGCATTGCATGAACGTACTATATTCAAGTAAAGAGACGGAACGCAACGTATGCACGTACTATATTCAAGTAAGGTACGATATGCATTCCATGCACGTACTATATTCAAGAAAAGACACGAAACGCAACGCATGCACGTACTATAGTCAAGCAAAGACACGAAATGCAACGCATGCACGTACTATATGCAAGTAAAGAGACGGAACGCAACGTATGCACGTACTATATTCAAGTAAGGTACGATATGCATTCCATGCACGTACTATATTCAAGAAAAGACACGAAACGCAACGCATGCACGTACTATAGTCAAGCAAAGACACGAAATGCAACGCATGCACGTACAATATGCAAGTAAAGAGACGGAACGCAACGTATGCACGTACTATATTCAAGTAAGGTACGATATGCATTCCATGCACGTACTATATTCAAGAAAAGACACGAAACGCAACTCATGCACGTACTATAGTCAAGCAAAGACACGAAATGCAACGCATGCACGTACTATATGCAAGTAAAGAGACGGAACGCAACGTATGCACGTACTATATTCAAGTAAGGTATGATATGCATTCCACGCACGTACTATATTCAAGAAAAGACACGAAATGCAACGCATGCACGTACTATATTCAAGAAAAGACACGAAATGCAACGCATGCACGTACTATATTCAAGAAAAGACACGAAATGCAACGCATGTACGTACTAAATGCAAGTAAAGAGACCGAACACAACACATGCACGTATTATATGCAAGTAAAGAGACCGAACACAACGCATGCACGTATTATATGCAAGTAAAGAGACGGAACACAACGCATGCACGTACTATATTAAAGAACCTTATTTAAGTAGAAGTACGATATGCATCGCAATACTAGTACTATATTCAAGTACAGACACGAAATGCAACGCATGCACTTGCTATATTTAAGTAAAGACATGAAATGCAACGCATGCACGTCCTAAGTTCAAGTAAAAGTACGATACGCATTGCATGCACGTACTGTATTCAAGTAAAGACACTGTATTTATCTCGTGCAAGGACTATATTCAAGTAAAGGCACTGTATATATCGCGTTATGTACGTGCAAGTTATGTGTTACATGAACGTGCTATATGAACTGTATGCATCATATGTAAGTATTACATTCAGGCTATGTTTGAGATCGAACTACTAATGAAGTTTTAAAAATAATTCTACTTATAGTTCGAATGCGAGAGGTGCTTTACTGACAGACTTGACGATCATAAGAACCAAGGATTATCTCATGTCCGCGAGTTAAGTTCGATCTGTCCGTACGTACCATTTATATTGTTAGTTTACATTTTGGTTTTATGAGGTTCGGGAAATGTAGGTTAAGTTAACAAATGCAGTTACAAACCAGTTGAATTTTGTAAAAAAACCACTTCCAAACTTATTAAAAAAAAAATATTTTCGCCAATAAGATGCGATATTAAATACTCATGGTGAACAGATAACGTATTCTTGACGTAGGTTATTTACCCATTCTAAAACTTACATTATAAATATTTACTATCTCAAGTTGTTTTGGTAGCAAACAATATTGAGGGTTCTTTTTCTATTCTTTTTCTTTTCTGCTAGGATTATTGTCACTGTGTTGAGTATAATGATCTGCCTTCCCTAACTTCGTCAAATTCTACTTTTGTTGACGCGTTTCGGAGAACCTCCATCTTCAAAAACTATATCTATACTCAATATTAAGGGTGCTTAATACCACGACAAAGCTGTCTCGTGCAGCGTTCTGGCATTTTACAATTTTTTCAGTAAATTTTGAAAAAGAACAGTTGCAATGTGCTGTAATTCTGTCATTAACATCGACAGTTAATAACTGTACTTAAACTGTACACTTAAACTTGCAACACTACACTTACAACTTTAACGCTTTACTCTCACACTTACATTTAGGGAGGCGATAGTAGCTTTAATGTGCTTTTCGCCTTAAAATAACAACAAACAAAAACTTTACGTAATGTCCCCGCAGGGGGGGTGCAGGCTAGCTACATCTATTGAGAGGATTTAGGCGTTCCTCGCAGTACCCGAATCTAACACACACTTACACTTGCAACACTACACTTACAACTTTAACGCTTTACTCTCACACTTACATTTAGGGAGGCGATAGTAGCTTTAATGTGCTTTTCGCCTTAAAATAACAACAAACAAAAACTTTACGTAATGTCCCCGCAGGGGGGGTGCAGGCTAGCTACATCTATTGAGAGGATTTAGGCGTTCCTCGCAGTACCCGAATCTAACACACACTTACACTTGCAACACTACACTTACAACTTTAACGCTTTACTCTCACACTTACATTTAGGAGGCGATAGTAGCTTTAATGTGCTTTTCGCCTTAAAATAACAACAAACAAAAACTTTACGTAATGTCCCCGCAGGGGGGTGCAGGCTAGCTACATCTATTGAGAGGATTTAGGCGTTCCTCGCAGTACCCGAATCTAACACACACTTACACTTGCAACACTACACTTACAACTTTAACGCTTTACTCTCACACTTACATTTAGGGAGGCGATAGTAGCTTTAATGTGCTTTTCGCCTTAAAATAACAACAAACAAAAACTTTACGTAATGTCCCCGCAGGGGGGTGCAGGCTAGCTACATCCATTGAGACGATTTAGACGTTCCTCGCGGTACCCGAATCTAACACACACTTACACTTGCAACACTACACTTACAACTTTAACGCTTTACTCTCACACTTACATTTAGGGAGGCGATAGTAGCTTTAATGTGCTTTTCGCCTTAAAATAACAACAAACAATAACTTTACGTAATGTCCCCGCAGGGGGGTGCAGGCTAGCTACATCTATTGAGAGGATTTAGGCGTTCCTCGCAGTACCCGAATCTAACACACACTTACACTTGCAACACTACACTTACAACTTTAACGCTTTACTCTCACACTTACATTTAGGAGGCGATAGTAGCTTTAATGTGCTTTTCGCCTTAAAATAACAACAAACAAAAACTTTACGTAATGTCCCCGCAGGGGGTGCAGGCTAGCTACATCTATTGAGAGGATTTAGGCGTTCCTCGCAGTACCAGAATCTAACACACACTTACACTTGCAACACTACACTTACAACTTTAACGCTTTACTCTCACACTTACATTTAGGAGGCGATAGTAGCTTTAATGTGCTTTTCGCCTTAAAATAACAACAAACAAAAACTTTACGTAATGTCCCCGCAGGGGGGTGCAGGCTAGCTACATCTATTGAGAGGATTTAGGCGTTCCTCGCAGTACCCGAATCTAACACACACTTACACTTGCAACACTACACTTACAACTTTAACGCTTTACTCTCACACTTACATTTAGGGAGGCGATAGTAGCTTTAATGTGCTTTTCGCCTTAAAATAACAACAAACAAAAACTTTACGTAATGTCCCCGCAGGGGGGTGCAGGCTAGCTACATCTATTGAGAGGATTTAGGCGTTCCTCGCAGTACCCGAATCTAACATACACTTACACTTGCAACACTACACTTACAACTTTAACGCTTTACTCTCACACTTACATTTAGGGAGGCGATAGTAGCTTTAATGTGCTTTTCGCCTTAAAATAACAACAAACAAAAACTTTACGTAATGTCCCCGCAGGGGGGGTGCAGGCTAGCTACATCTATTGAGAGGATTTAGGCGTTCCTCGCAGTACCGAATCTAACACACACTTA